>MDKI01207307.1:0-15557 GCA_005239505.1 Nicotiana paniculata
AGGTTGCATTTGATGTCTCGGACAATATCATGCAATTCGGTACCATCTACGTACCAAGGCATCCGGCCTGGACCATGGAAGGCAATAATGCAGGCACGCCTTGGCGGAATTCTAGTTTGATTGCCATAAAGTGACAAAAAATGTAACTTGATCCTTTAGAAGAGTTGGTTATGGTTTCTTGGGTTGTATTTTATGTCCCGGACAAATATCATACGATCCGGTACCGGATCCATACCAATGCATCCGTCTTGGACCATGGATGGCGATAACACAAGCACGATTGGCGGAATTCAAGTTTAATTGCCATAAAAAGTGAAAAAATGTAACTTGATCATTTCGAAGTTTTTGTTATGGTTAATAGGGTCATATTTGATGTCCCGGAGAAATATCATGCGATTCGGTACCGGGTACGTACCACGGCGTCCGGCCTGGACCATGGCAGGCGATAATAAGGCACGACTTGGCGGAATTCCAGTTTAATTTCCATAAAATACCAAAAAATGTAGCTTGATCATTTCGAAGTTTTGGTTATGGTTCCTTGGGTCATATTTGACGTCCCGGAAAAATATCATGCAATTCGGTACCGGTTACGTACCACAGCGTCCGACCTGGACAATGGCAGGCCATAATACAAGCACGACTTGGCTGAATTCCAGTTTAATTGCCATAAAATGCCAAAAAATGTAACTTGATCATTTCGAAGAATTGGTTTTGGTTCCTTGGGTTTTACTTGATGTCCCGGAAAAATATCATGCAATCCGGTGCCGGCTCCTTACCAAGGCGTCCGGCATGGACCATGGAAGGCGATAATACACGCACGACTGGCGAAATTTCAGTTTAATTTCCATAAAATGCCAAAAAATGTAACTTGATCATTTTGAAGCATTGGTTATGGTTCCTTGGGTCATATTTAATGTCCCGGACAAATATCACGTGACTCGGTACCGGCTCCGTACCAAGGCGTACGGTCTGGACCATGGCAGGCGAAAATATAGGCACGACTAGCGGAATTCCAGTTTAATTGTCATAAAATGCCAAAAAATGTAACTTGATCATTTCGAAGCATTGGTTATGGTTCCTTGGGTCGTATTTGATGTCCCGGACAAATATCATGAGATCCGGTACCGGATCCCTACCACGGAGTCCGGAGTGGACCATGGCAGGCGATAATACAAGCACGACCTAGCGGAATTCCAGTTTAATTGCCATAAAATTCCAAAAAACGTAACTCGATCATTTCGAAGAGTTGGTTATGGTTCCTTGGGTTGTATTTGATGTCTTGGAAAAATATCATGCGATCCGGTGCCGGCTCCATACCAAGCCGTCCGCATGGACCATGGACGGTGATAAAATAGACACGACTGGCGAAATTCCAATTTAATTGCCATAAAATGCCAAAAGATGTAACTTGATCATTTCAAAGCGTTGGTTATGGATCTGTGGGTCGTATTGCATGTCCTGGAGAAATATCATGCGATCCGGTACCGTGTCTGTACCAAGGTTTCCGGCCTGGACCATGGCAGGCGATAATAGAGGCAGGACTGGCGGAATTTCAGTTTAATTGCCATAAAATTCCAAAAAATGTAACTTGATCATTTCGAACCGTTGGTTATGGTTCCTTGGGTCATATTTCATATCCCGGATATATATCATGTGACCGGTACCGGCTCCGTACCAAGGCGTCCGGCCTGGACCATGGGAGGCGATAATACAGGCACGACTGTCGGAATTCTAGTTTAATTGTCATAAAATGCCAAAAAATGTAACTTGCTCATTTCAAAGTGTTGGTTATGGTTCCTTGGGTCATATTTGATATCTCGGACATATATCATGCGATCCGGTACCGGCTCCGTACCAAGGCGTCCGGCCTGGGCCATGGCAGGCGATAATACTGGCACGACTGCCGGAATTTCAGTTTATTTGCCCTAAAATGCCAAAATATATAATTTGATCATTTTGAAGTGTTGGTTTTGGTTCCTTGGGTCGTATTTGATGTCCTGCAGAAATATTATGCGATATGGTAATGGCTCCATACCATGGCGTCCGGCCTGGACCATGGCAGGGGATAATATAGGCACGACTAGCGGAATTCCAGTTTAATTGCCATAAAATACCAAAAAATGTAACTTGATCATTTCGAAGCGTTGGTGATGGTTCCTTAGGTCGTATTTGATGTCCCGGAAAAATATCATGATATTTGGTACCGGCTCCGTACCAAGGCGTCCGGCCTGGACCATGGCAGGTGATAATACAAGCATGACTGGCGGAATTCCTGTTTAATTGCCATAAAATGCCAAAACATGTAACTTGATCATTTCGAAGCGTTGGTTATGGTTCCTTGGGTCGTATTTGATGTCCTAGATAAATATCATGTGATCCGGTACCGGCTCCGTACCAAGGCGTCCGGCCTGGACTATGCTAGGCAATAATACAGGCACAACTGGCGGAATTCCAGTTTAATTGCCATAAAATTCCAAAAAATGTAAGTTGATCATTTCGAAGCGTTGGTTATGAATCCTTGGGTTGTATTTTATGTCCTGGACAAATATCACGTGATTCGGTACCGGCTACGTACCAAGGCGTCCGGCCTGGACCATTGAAGGCAATAATGCAGGAATGACTTGGCGGAATTCTAGTTTAATTACCATAAAATATCAAAAAATGTAACTTGATCCTTTCGAAGAGTTGGTTATGGTTTCTTGGGTTGTATTTGATGTCCCGGGCAAATATCATGCGATCCGGTACCGGATCCATACCAAGGCGTCCGGCTTGGACAATGGATGGCGATAATACAGGCACGTCTGGCTCAATTCCAGTTTAATTGCCATAAAATGCCAAAAAATGTAACTTGATCATTTCGAAGTTTTGGTTATGGTTCCTAGGGTCATATTTGATGTCCTTGACAAATATCATGCGATTCGATACAGGCTACGTACCACGGTGTCCGGCCTGGACCTTGGCAGGCGATAATAAAGGCACGACTTGGCGGAACTCCAGTTTCATTGCCATAAAATGCAGAAAAATGTAACTTGATCATTTCGATGTTTTGGTTATGGTTCTTTGGGTCTTATTTGATGTCCCGGACAAATATCATGCGATTCGGTACCGGTTACGTACCACGGCATCCGACCTGGACCATGGCAGAAGATAATACAAGCACGACTTGGCGGAATTCTAGTTTAATTGCCATAAAATGCCAAAAAATGTAACTTGATCATTTCGAAGAGTAGTTTATGGTTCCTTGGGTTGTATTTGATGTCCCGAAAAAATATCATACGATCCGGTACTGGCTCCATACAAAGGCGTCCGGCTTGGACCATGGATGGCGATAATACAGGCACGACTGGCGAAATTCCAGTTTAATTTCCATAAAATGCCCTAAAATGTAACTTGATCATTTCGACACATTGTTATGGTTCCTTGGGTCATATTTAATGTCGCGGACATATATTATGCGACCCGGTACCGGCTCCGTACCAAGGCGTCCGGCCTGGACCATGGCAGGCGATAATACACGCACAACTGGCGGAATTCTAGTTTAATTGCCATAAAATGCCAAAAAAGTAACTTGATCATTTCGAAGCATTGGTTATGGTTCCTTGGATCATATTTCATATCCCGGACAAATATCATGCGACCCGGTACCGGCTTCGTACCTAGGTGTCCGGCCTGGACCATGGCAGGTGATAATACAGGCACGACTGTCGGATTCCAGTTTAATTGACATAAAATGCCAAAAAATGTAAATTGATCATTTCGAAGCGTTGGTTATGGTTCCTTGGGTCATATTTAATGTCCCGCACAAATATCATGCGACCCAGTACCATCTGCGTACCAAAGCGTCCGGCCTGGACCATGGCAGGCGATAATATAGGCACGACTGGCGGAATTCCAGTTTAATTTCCATAAAATGCCAAAAAATGTAACTTGATCATTTCAAAGCGTTGGTTATAGTTCGTTGGGTCATATTTGATATCTCGGACAAATATCATGCGATCCAATACCGGCTTTGTACCAAGGAGTCCGGCGTGGACCATGGCAGACGATAATACATGCACGACTAACGGAATTCTCGTTTAATTGCCATAAAATGCCAAAAAATGTAACTTGATCATTTCGAAGTGTTGGTTATGGTTCCTTGGGTCATATTTGATGTCCCATAAAAATATCATGTGATCCGACAACGGCTCTGTACCAAGGCGTCCGGCTGGTCCATGGCAGGCGATAATACAGGCACGACTGGCGAAATGCAAGTTTAATTGCCATAAAATACCAAAAAATGTAACATGATCATTTCGAAGCGTTGGTTATGGTTCCTTGTGTCGTATTTGATTTCTCGGACAAATATCATGAGATTCTGTACAAGCTCCGTACCAAGGAGTACGACCTGGACCATGGCAGGCGATAATACAGGCATGACTGGCGCAATTCCAGTTTAATTTCCATAAAATGCAAAAAAAAAAAAAATAACTTGATCATTTTGAAGTTTTGGTTATGGTTCCTTGGGTCATATTTAATTACCCAGACAAATATCATCCCACCCGGTACCATCTCCGTACTAAGGAGTCCGGCCTGGACCATGGCGGGCGATAATACATGCCCGACTGGCGGAATTCCAGTTTAATTGCCATATAATGCCAAAAAATGTAACTTGATCATTTCTAAGAGTTGTTTATTGTTCCTTTGGTTGTATTTGATGTCTCGGAAAAATATCATGCGATCCGGTACCGGCTCCATAACAAGGCATCCGGCCTGGACCATGGATGGCGATAATACAGGCACGACTGGCGGAATTCCAGTTTAATTACCATAGAATTCCAAAAAATATAACTTGATCATTTGGAAGCGTTGGTTATGGTTACTTGGGTCATATTTATCCCGGAAAAATATCATGCGATCCGGTACTCACTCTGTACCAAGGCGTCCGGCCTGGACCATGGCAGGCGATAATACAAGCACGACTTGGCGGAATTCCAATTTAATTGCCATAAAATGCCAAAAAATGTAACTTGATCATTTCGAAGAGTTGGTTATGGTTCCTCTAGTTGTATTTGATGTCCTGGAAAACTATCATGCGATCCGGTGCCGGCTCCATACCAAGGCGTCCGGCATGGACCATGGATGGCGATAATACAGGCACGACTGGCGAAATTCCAGTTTAATTTCCATAAAATGCCAAAAAATGTAACTTGATCATTTTGAAGCATTGTTTATGGTGACTTAGGTCATATTTAATGTCCCGGACAAATATCATGCGACCCGGTACCGGCACCGTACCAAGGTGTCCGGCCTGGACCATGGCAGGCGATAATACATGCACGATTCACGGAATTCCAGTTTAATTGCCATAAAATGCCAAAAAATGTAACTTGATTATTTCAAAGCTTTGGTTATGGTTCTTTGGGTCGTATTTGATGTCCAGGAGAATTATCATGCGATCCGGTACCAGCTCCGTAACAAGGCGTCCGGCCTGGACCATGGCAGGCGATAATATAGGCACGACTGGTGGAATTCCAGTTTAATTGCCATAAAATGCCAAAAAATGTAACTTGATCATTTCGAAGCGTTGTTTATGGTTCCTTGGTCATATTTAATATCCCGGAAAAATATCATGCGACCCAGTACCATCTTCGTACCAAACCGCCCGGCCTGGACCATGGCAGGCGATAATATAGGCACGACTGGTGGAATTCCAGTTTAATTGCCATAAATTGCTAAAAAATATAACTTGATCATTTCGAAGTGTTTGTTATGGTTCCTTGGGTCATATTTGATATCCCGGATAAATATCATGCGATCCGATACCGGCTCTGTACCAAGGAGTCCAGCGTGGACCATGGCAGGCGATAATACATGCACGACTGACGGAATTCTAGTTTAATTGCCATAAAATGCCAAAAAATGAAACTTGATCATTTAGAAGTTTTGGTTATGGTTCCTTGGGTCATATTTGATGTCCCATAAAAATATCATGTGATCCAATAAGGGCTCTGTACCAAGGCGTCCGGCCTGGTCCATGGCAGGCGATAATACAGGCACGATTGGCGAAATGCAAGTTTAATTGCCAAGAAAATACCAAAAAATGTAACATGATCATTTCCAAGCGTTGGTTATGGTTCCTTGTGTCTTATTTGATGTCTCGGAAAAATATCATGAGATTCTGTACAAGATCCGTACCAAGCAGTCCGACCTGGACCATGGCAGGCGATAATACAGGCATGACTGGCGCAATTCCAGTTTAATTTCCATATAATGCGAAAAAATGTAACTTGATCATTTCTAAGAGTTGGTTATTGTTCCTTTTGTTGTATTTGATGTCTCGGAAAAATATCATGCGATCCGGTACCGGCTCCATACCAAGGCATCCGGCCTGGACCATGGATGGCGATAATACAGGCACGACTGGCGGAATTCCAGTTTAATTGCCATAGAATTCCAAAAAATGTAACTTGATCATTTGGAAGCATTGGTTATGGTTCCTTGGGTCATATTTATCCCGGAAAAATATCATGCGCGCTCTGTACCAAGGCGCCCGGCCTGGACCATGGCAGGCGATAATACAAGCTAGACTTGGCGGAATTCCAATTTAATTGCCATAAAATGCCAAAAAATGTAACTTGATCATTTCGAAGAGTTTGTTACGGTTCCTCTGGTTGTTTTTGATGTCCCGGAAAAATATCATGCGATCCGGTGTCGGCTCCATACCAAGGCGTCCGGCATGGACCATGGATGGCGATAATACAGGCACGACTGGCGAAATTCCAGTTTAATTTCCATAAAATGCCAAAAAATGTAACTTGATCATTTTGAAGAGTTGTTTATGGTGACTTAGGTCATATTTAATGTCCCGGACAAATATCATGCAACCCGGTACCGGCACCGTACCAAGGCGTCCGGCCTGGACCATGGCATGCGATAATACAAGCACGACTTGGCGGAATTCTAGTTTAATTGCCATAAAATGCCAAAAAATGTAACTTGATCATTTCGAAGAGTAGTTTATGGTTCCTTGGGTTGTATTTGATGTCCCAGAAAAATATCATACGATCCGGTACTAGCTCCATACAAAGGCATCCGGCCTAGACCATGGATGGCGATAATACAGGCACGACTGGCGAAATTCCAGTTTAATTTCCATAAAATGCCCTAAAATGTAACTTGATCATTTCGAAGCATTGGTTATGGTTCCTTGGGTCATATTTAATGTCCCGGACATATATTGTGTGACCCGGTACCGGCTCCGTACCAAGGCGTCTGGCCTGGACCATGGCAGGCGATAATACAGGCACAACTGGCGGAATTCTAGTTTAATTGCCATAAAATGCCAAAAAACTAACTTGATCATTTCGAAGCGTTGGTTATGGTTCCTTGGGTAATATTTCATATCCCTTAAAAATATCATGCGACCCGGTACCGGCTTCGTACCTAGGTGTCCGGCCTGGACCATGGCAGGTGATAATACAGGCACGACTGTCGGATTCCAGTTTAATTGACATAAAATGCCAAAAACTGTAAATTGATCATTTCGAAGCGTTAGTTATGGTTCCTTGGGTCATATTTAATGTCCCGCACAAATATCATGTGACCCAGTACCATCTCCGTACCAAAGCGTCCGGCCTGGACCATGGCAGGCGATAATATAGGCACGACTGGAGGAATTCCAGTTTAATTTCCATAAAATGCCAAAAAATGTAACTTGATCATTTCGAAGAGGTGGTTATGGTTCCTTGGGTCATATTTGATATCCCGGACAAATATCATGCGATCCGATACTGGCTCTGTACCAAGGAGTCCGGCGTGGACCATGGCAGGCGATAATACATGCACGACTAACGGAATTCTAGTTTAATTGCCATAAAAATGCCAAAAAATGTAACTTGATAATTTCGAAGTGTTTGTTATGGTTCCTTGGGTCATATTTGATGTCCCATAAAAATATCATGTGATCTGATAACGGCTCTGTACCAATGCGTCCGGCCTGGTCCATGGCAGGCGATAATACAGGCACGACTGGCGAAATGCAAGTTTAATTGCCATAAAATACCATAAAATGTAACATGATCATTTCGAAGCGTTGGTTATGGTTCCTTGTGTCGTATTTGATGTCTCGGAAAAATATCATGAGATTCTGTACAAGCTCCGTACCAAGGAGTCCGACCTGGGCCATGGCAGGCGATAATACATGCATGATTGACGGAATTCTAGTTTAATTGCCATAAAATGCCAAAAAATGTAACTTGATCATTTCAAAGCGTTGGTTATGATTCTGTGGGTCATATTTGATGTCCAGGAGAAATATCATGCGATCCGGTACCAGCTCCGTAACAAGGCGTCCGGCCTGGACCATGGCAGGCGATAATACAGGCACGACTGGCAGAATTCTAGTTTAATTGCCATAAAATTCCAAAAAATGTAACTTGATCATTTCGAAGCGTTGGTTATGGTTACTTGGTCATATTTAATATCCCGGAAAAATATCATGCGACCCAGTACCATCTTCGTACCAGGCCGCCCGGCCTGGACCATGGCAGGCGATAATATAGGCACGACTGGCGGAATTCCAGTTTAATTGCTATAAAATGCTAAAAAATGTAACTTGATCATTTCGAAGCGTTAGTTATGGTTCCTTGGATCATATTTCATATCCTGGACACATATCATGTGATCCCGTACCGGCTCCGTACCAAGGCGTCCGACCTGGACCATGGCAGGCGATAATACAGGCACGACTGGCGGAATTCTAGTTTAATTGCCATAAAATGCCAAAAAATGTAACTTGATCATTTCGAAGCGTTGGTTATGGTTCCTTGGTCATATTTAATAACCCGGACAAATATCATGCGACCTAGTACCATCTTCGTACTAAGGCGCCCGGCCTGGACCATGGCAGGCGATAATATAGGCACGACTGGCGGAATTCCAGATTAATTGCCATAAAATGCTAAAAACTGTAACTTGATCATTTCGAAGCGTTGGTTATGGTTCCTTGGGTCATATTTCATATCCTGGACAAATATCATGTGATCCCGTACCGGCTCCGTACCAAGGCGTCCGGCCTGGACCATGGAAGGCGATAATAATACAGGCACGACTGTCGGAATTCTAGTTTAATTGTCATAAAATGCCAAAAATGTAACTTGCTCAATTCAAAGTGTTGGTTATGTTTCCTTGGGTCATATTTGATATCCCAGACAAATATCATGCGATCTGGTACCGGCTCCGTACCATGGCGTCCGGCCTGGACCATGGCAGGCGATAATACATGCACGACTGACGGAATTCCAGTTTAATTGCCATAAAATGCCAAAAAATGTAACTTGATCATTGCAAAGCGTTGGTTATGGTTCCTTGGGTCGTATTTGATGTCCCGGACAAATATCATGAGATCCGATACCGGCTCCGTACCAAGGCATCTGGCCTGGACCATGGCAGGCGATAATACAGGCACGACTGCCGGAATTCCGGTTTAATTTCCAAAAAATGTAATTCGATTATCTCGAAGCGTTGGTTATGAGTCCTTGGGTTGTATTTGATGTCCTAGAGAAATATCATGCGATCCGGTAACGGCTCCGTACCAAGGCGTCCGGCCTGGACCATGGCAGACGATAATATAGGCACGACTAGTGGAATTCCAGTTTAATTGCCATAAAATACCAAAAAATCTAACTTGATCATTTCGAAGCGTTGGTGATTGTTCCTTGGATCGTATTTGATGTCCCGGATATATATCATGTGATCCGGTACCAGCTCTGTACCAAGGCATCCGGCCTAGACTATGGCAGGCAATAATACGGGTACGACTGGCGGAATTACAGTTTAATTGCCATAAAATTCAAAAAAATGTAACTTGATCATTTCGTAGTGTTGGTTATGAATCCTTTGTTTGTATTTGATTCAAAATATCATGCGATTCGGTACCAGCTAGGTACCAACGCGTCCGGCCTGGACTATGGAAGGCGATCATGCAGGCACGACTTGGCGAAATTATAGTTTAATTGCCATAAAATTTCAAAAAATGTAATTTGATCCTTTCGAAGAGTTGGTTATGGTTTCTTGGGTTGTATTTGATGTCATGGACAAATATCATGTGATCTGGTACCAGATCCATACCAATGCGTCCGACCTGGACCATGGATGGCGATAATACATGCACGGCTGGCTGAATTCCAGTTTAATTGCCATAAAATGCCAAAAAATGTAACTTGATCATCTCGAAGTTTTGGTTATGGTTATTTGGGTCTTATTTGATGTCCCGGACAAATATCATGCGATTCGGTACCGGCTATGTACCACGGCGTCCGGCCTGGACCATGGCAGGCGATAATACAAGCACGACTTGGCGGAATTCTAGTTTAATATCCATAAAATGCCAAAAAATGTAACTTGAGCATTTCGAAGAGTTGGTTATGTTTCCTTGGGTTGTATTTGATGTCTCGGAAAAATATCTTGCGATCCGGTACCGGCTCCATACCAAGGTGTCCGGCCAGGACCATGGATGGCGATAATACAGGCACGACTGGCGAAATTCCAGTTTAATTTCCATAAAATGCCAAAAAATGTAACTTGCTCATTTCAAAGCGTTGGTTATGGTTCCTTGGGTCATATTTAATGTCACAGACAAATATCATGTGACCCGGTACCGGCTCCACACCAAGGCGTCCGGCCTGGACCATGGCCGCCGATAATACAGGCACGACTGGCGGAATTCCAGTGTAATTGCTATAAAATGCCAAAAAACGTAACTTGATCATTTCGAAGCGTTGGTTATGGTTCCTTGGGTCATATTTGATATCCCGGACAAATATCATGTGATCCGGTACCGGCTCCGTACCAAGGCGTCCGACCTGGACCATGGCAGGAGATTATACATGCACGACTGACGGAATTCGAGTTTAATTTCCATAAAACGCCAAAAAATGTAACTTGATCATTTCAAAGCGTTGGTTATGGTTCTGTGGATCGTATTTGATGTCCTGGAGAAATATCATGCGATCCGGTACCGTCTCTGTACCAAGGCGTCCAACCTGGACCATGGCAGGCGATAATAGATGCACGACCGTCGGAATTCCAATTTAATTGCCATAAAATGCCAAAAAATATAACTTGATCATTTCAAAGCGGTTGTTATGGTTCAGTGGGTCGTATTTGATGTCCTGGAGAAATATCATGCGATCTAGTAATGTCTTTGTACCAAGGCGTCCGGCCTGGACCATGGCAGGCGATAATAAAGAAACGACTGGCGGAATTCCTGTTTAATCGTCATAAAATGCAGAAAAATGTAACATGATCATTTCGAAGCATTGGTTATGGTTCCTTGGGTAGTATTTGATGTCTAGGACAAATATCATGCGATCCGGTACCGGCACCGTACCAAGGCGTCCGGCCTGGACCATGGCAGGCGCTAATACAGGCACGACTGGCGGAATTCAAGTTTAATTTCCATAAAATGAGAAAAAAATTTAACTTGCTTATTTCGAAGCATTGGTTATGGTTCCTTGGGTCATATTTAATGTCACGGACAAATATCATGCAACTCGGTACCGTCTCCGTATCAAGGCGTCCGGCCTGGACCACGACAGGCGATAAAAGAGGCACGACTAGCAGAATTCCAGTTTAATTGCCGTAAAATGCCAAAAAATGTAACTTGATCATTTCGAAGCGTTGGTTATGGTTCCTTGGGTCATATTTGATATCCCGGAAAAATATCATGTGATCCGGTACCGGCTCCATACCAAAGCATTCGGCCTGGACCATGGTAGGCGATAATACATGCACGACTGACGAAATTCCAATTTAATTGCCATAAAATGCCAAAAAATGTAACTTGATAATTTCAAAGCATTGGATTTGGTTTTGTGGGTCGTATTTGATGTCCTGGAGAAATATCTAGTGATCCGGTACCGTCTCTGTACCAAGGCGTCCGGCACGGACCATGGTAGGCGATAATACATGCACGACTGTCGGAATTCCAGTTTAATTTCCATAAAATGCCAAAAAATGTAACTTGATCATTTCAAAGCGTTGGTTATGGTTTTGTGGGTCGTATTTGATGTCCTGGAGAAATATCATGTGATCCGGTACTGTGTTTGTACATTGGCGTCCATCCTGGACCATGGCAGGCGATAATAGAGGCACGACTGGCGGAATTCTAGTTTAGTTGCCATAAAATGTAGAAAAATGTAACTTGATCATTTCGAAGCATTGGTTATGGTTCCTTGGGTCGCATTAGATGTCCAGGACAAATATCATGCCATCCGATACCGGCTCCATACCAAGGCATCCAGCCTGGACCATGGCAGGCGCTAATATAGGCACGACTGGCGGAATTCAAGTTTAATTGCCATAAAATTCCAAAAAATGTAACTTGATCATTTCGAAGAGTTGGTTATGGTTCCTTGGGTCATATTTAATGTCCTGGAAAAATATGATGTGACCCGGTACCGGCTCCGTACCGCCTGGACCATGGCAGGCGATAATACAGGCACGACTGTCGGAATTCTAGTTTAATTGTCATAAAATGCCAATAAATGTAACTTGCTCATTTCAAAGTGTTGGTTATGGTTCCCTGGGTCATATTTGATATCCCAGAAAAATATCATGCGATCCGATACCGGCTCCGTACCAAGGAGTCCGGCGTGGACCATGGCAGGCGATAATAAAGAAACGACTGGCGGAATTCCAGTTTAATTGCCATATAATGCAAAAAAATGTAACTTGATCATTTCGAAGAGTTGGTTATGGTTCCTTTGGTTGTATTTGATGTCTCAAAAAAATATCATGCGATCCAGTATCGGCTCCGTACCAAGGAGTGCGACCTGGACCATGGCAGGCGATAATACAGGCAGGACTGGCGCAATTCCATTATAATTGCCATAAAATGCAAAAAAATGTAACTTGATCATTTCGAAGTTTTGGTTATGGTTCCTTGGGTCATATTTAATGTCCCAGACAAATATCATGTGGTCCAGTACCGGCTCCGTACCAAGGCGTCCGACCTGGACCATTGCAGGCGATAATACATGCACGACTGTCGGAATTCCCGTTTAATTGCCATAAAATGCCAAAAAATGTAACTTGATCATTTCAAAGCGTTGGTTATGGTTTTGTGGGTCGTATTTGATGTCCTGGAGAAATATCATGCGATCCGGTATTGTGTTTGTACATGGGCGTCCATCATGGACCATGGCAGGCGATAATAGAGGCACGACTGGCGGAATTCTAGTTTAGTTGCCATAAAATGCAGAAAAATGTAACTTGATCATTTCGAAGCATTGGTTATGGTTCCTTGGGTCGTATTAGATGTCCAGGACAAATATCATGCGATCCAATACCGGCTCCATAACAAGGCATCCGGCCTAGACCATGGCAGGTGCTAATACAGGCACGATTGGCGGAATTCAAGTTTAATTGCCATAAAATTCAAAAAAATGTAACTTGATCATTTCGAAGAATTGGTTATGGTTCTTGGGTCATATTTGTCCTGGAAAAATATGATGTGACCCGGTACCGACTCCATACCAAGGCGTCCTGCCTGGACCATGGATGGCGATAATACAGGCACGACTGGCGGAATTCCAGTTTAATTTCCGTAGAATTCCAAAAAATGTAACTTGATCATTTCGAAGCGTTGGTTATGGTTCCTTGGGTAATATTTTATATCTAGGACAAATATCAAGTGATCCGGTTTTGGCTCCGTACCAAGGCGTCCGGCCTGGACTATGGCAGGCGATAATACAAGCACGACTTGGCGGAATTCCAGTTTAATTGCCATAAAATGCCAAAAAATGTAACTTGATCATTTCGAAGAGTTGGTTATGGTTCCTCTGGTTGTATTTTATGTCCCGGAAAAATATCATGCGATTCGGTGCCTGCTCCATACCAACGCATCCGGCCTGGACCATGGATGGCGATAATACAGGCACGACTGGCAAAATTCCAGTTTAATTTCCATAAAATGCCAATAAATGTAACTTGATCATTTTGAAGCGTTGGTTATGGTTCCTTTGGTCATATTTAATGTCCCGAACAAATATCATGTGACCCGGTACCGGCTCCGTACCAAGGCGTCCGGCCTGGACCATGGCAGGCGATAATCCAGGCAGGATTGGCAAAATTCCAGTTTAATTGCCATAAAATACCAAAAAATGTAACTTGATCATTTCGAAGCGTTGGTTATGGTTTCTTCGGTCATATTTGATATCCCGGAAAAATATCATGGGATCCGGTACCGGCTCCGTACCAAGGCGTCCGGCGTGGACCATGGCAGGCGATAATACAAGCACGATTGACGGAATTCTAGTTTAATTTCCATAAAATGCCAAAAAATGTAACTTGATCATTTCAAGGCATTGGTTATGGTTCTATGGGTCGTATTTGATGTCCTGGAGAAATATCATGCGATCTGGTACCGTCTCTATACCAAGGTGTCCGTCCTGGACCATGGCAGGCGATAATACATGCACGATTGTCGGAATTCCAGTTTAATTGCCATAAAATGCCAAAAAATGTAACTTGATCATTTCAAAGCATTGGTTATGGTTCTGTGGGTCATATTTGATGTCCTGGAGAATTATCATGCGATCCGATACCGTCTCTGTACCAAGGCGTCCGGCCTGGACCATGGCAGGTGATAATAAAGACACGACTGGCGGAATTCCAGTTTAATTGCCATGAAATTCCAAAAAAAGTAACTTGATCATTTCGAAGCGTTGGTTATGGTTACTTGGGTCGTATTTGATGTCCAGGACAAATATCATGCGATCTGGTACCGGCTCCGTAACAAGGCGTCCGGCCTGCACCATGGCAGGCAATAATACATGCACGACAGGCGAAATTCTAGTTTAATTGCCATAAAATGCCAAAAAATTTAACTTGATCATTTCGAAGAGGTTGTTATGGTTCCTTGGGTTGTGTTTTATGTCCCGAAAAATATCTTGCGATCCGGTACCGGCTTCGTACCTAGGTGTCCGGCCTAGACCATGGCAGGCAATAATACAGGCACGGCTAGCAGAATTCCTGTTTAATTTCCATAAAATTCATAAAAATGTAACTTGATCATTTCAAAGCGTTGGTTATGAATCCTTGGGTTGTATTTGATTTCCCGGACAAATATCATGCGATTCGGTACCGACTACATACCAACGTGTCCGGCCTGGACCATGGAAGGCGATAATGCAGGCACGACTTGCCGGAATTCTAGTTTAATTGCCATAAAATTTCAAAAAATGTAACTTGATCCT
The DNA here is from genome assembly GCA_005239505.1 of Nicotiana paniculata. Taxonomy (NCBI): domain Eukaryota; kingdom Viridiplantae; phylum Streptophyta; class Magnoliopsida; order Solanales; family Solanaceae; genus Nicotiana; species Nicotiana paniculata. The sequence goes on from MDKI01207307.1 coordinate 15,240, forward strand.
TTTGAAGAGTTGGTTATGGTTTCTTGGGTTGTATTTGATGTTGTGGACAAATATCATGCTATCCAGTACCGGATCCATACCAAGGCGTCCGACCTGGACCATGGATGGCGATAATACAGGCACGGCTGGCTGAATTCCAGTTTAATTGCCATAAAATGCCAAAAAATATAACTTGATCATTTCAAAGTTTTGTTTATGGTTCCTAGGGTCATATTTGATGTCCCAGACAAATATCATGCGATTCGGTACCGGCTATTGCTGGTTGATTTCCCAATGCACACGCAAGTGTACGTGGTCGACAAGTAATATAGGATTTTA
>MDKI01068862.1:0-25402 GCA_005239505.1 Nicotiana paniculata
CTCGCACTCAATAGGTACCTGCGCTTACTGGGGGTGTGTACAGACTCCGGAGGGGCTCCTACAGCTTAAGCGCTAATGTCAAGCCATCTCGTGGCATAATCACTCAGGCTCTCGACCTCTCACATATCATAAACAATGTAACGTGTTGCGGCGTGCATCCCGATCCCATAGCATCCTCACAACATGGGCCCTCGGCCACACTCAGTCGAAAATCTTTCAAAAAGCCACTCGGGCTACCACTGAAACAGGGTACTCTTCCCAAAATATCATTTTATATCTCAAAATAGTGTAAATAAGACTAAGTTTCGAAATCAGTTATACATAATATGGATGAGTGTAAATCATAAGTCAACACCGCGAGGAATAGCAGTAAAAGCCCCCAAGGGGTCCAAATACAAAGCACGAGGCCCAAATACGGCATTCCGCCCAAAACATAGTAAATAATCTTTAAAACATGAAATATCATATGATTTATAATCAAATACTCAACTCAATAGTTTCCACGGGATTGAGCAAGTCACAATCCCCATGTCAGTGCACGCCACACACTCGTCACTCAGCATGTGCGCCACTCCAAAAATAATGAGAAAATACGTCTGGTGTTTCATACCCTTAGGACAAGATTTACAGTCATTGCTTACCTCAAACAGTCCTGAAAACTACTCCGCGATACTATTGCCCCTCGAATCGGCTCCCAACTGCTCCGTATCTAGTCAAAACTAGATTAATAACATTAAAATATGCTAGGGAGACGAAACCCATTCAAAAATTATCACAATTAGGCACAAATACCAAAATTGGCCAAACCTGACCCCCTGGCCCACGTCTCGAAATTTGATAAAAATCACAAATTCGGAATCCTTATCATCCCACGACTCTATACATACCAAGAACATCAAAATCGGACCACAATTGCCCCCTCAATTACTCAATTAAAGTCTCCAATTTCCCATGCCCTAACTTCCCCAATTTTTGGTTTAAATCCGACAAATTTCAGGTTTAATCACTTAGAAATCAACTTAGAATCGACTTATGAAGTCAAGAATCTTACCTCCAAGCGTTTACCCTTTGATTCCCTCTTTAATCCCTCTCAAAAGCTTCAAAAATTGCCAAACAATGGTGAAAAATTGCTAAAGGTCGCATATATGGCCTTTTAAATACCCTCCCCAACACCTATATTTTTCCTCAGTGCGTTCGCGTCACTAGGAATGTGTTCGTGAAGCTCAGAAGATTTCCCCTCTACACGATCGCGTCCTCCCCAGCGCGTTCGCATAGAGTAACTAAACAGCCCACCCCACACGCCTAACTCTCTTATATGATCGCATAACACACAGACGTGATCGCATAGCACACATACCATTACCCCATGCAATCGCCACTTCCCAAATGCGGTCGCATAGACCAATAATTCTTCTGCCTCATAACAAGACTATGCGGTCGCATACATACCCTTGCGATCGCCTAGAAGAAAACTAGACCTGAACACCAGCAAAAATCTGCCAACTCTTAAGTCCAAAATTAGATCTGTTAACCACTCGAAACTCACCCGAGGTCCTCGGGACCTCAACCAAACATAAAAACACGTCTCATAACCTTATTACAAATTGGTCAAGCCTTCGAAACACCCAAAACAACACTAAAACACCAAGATCGCATCGGATTCAAGCCTATGAACTTTTAGATTTCTAAATTTCGCCACTGATGCCGAAACCACCCAAAACACGTCTGATTGACCTCAAAATTTGCACACATATCCAAAATGACACTAAAAACCTGCACCAACTTCCGGAATTCTAATCTGACCCTGATAGCTCATTTTCCAATGCTGACCGAAAATCGCCAAAAAAACACAATTTCGTCAATTCAAGCCTAATTCTACTGCAGACATCAAAACAACATTTCGAACACACTCGTAAGTACCAAATCACCTAACGAAGCTATCTGAGCCATAAAATCTGCATTTCGAGGTCGTTTACCAATAAGTCAACCCTAGTTGAAATTTTCAACTATTAAGACAATTTAAGAGACTAAGTGTCTAAGTTCTCACCACGACCACTCCGAACCTGAACCGATTGACCCAAAACATCATAATAGCTTAAATAACACATAACAAAGTTGAAACAGGGGAAACGGGGATAATCTCACGGAACGACCGACTGTTACATTCTCCTCCTCTTAAACAAACGTTTGTCCTCGAATGAGTCTAGAAATATACCTGGAGTCTCAAATAAGTGGGGATATCTGCTCCACATCTCCCACTCGGTCTCCCAGGTGGCATCCTCCATCTGTTGTCCTCTCCACTGAACCTTCACTGAAGCTATATCCTTAGATCTCAACTTTCTGACCCGACGACCTAAAATAGCCACTAGCTCTACCTCATATGACATATCACCCTCAAGCTGAACCGTGCTGAAGTCTAAAACATGAGACGGGTCACCAACATACTTTCGGATCATCGACACATGAAACACCGGATGAAAACTAGTTAAGCTGGGCAGCAGAGCAAGTCTATGAGCCACCTCTCCAACCCTCTGAAGCACCTCAAAAGGCCCAATGAACCGGGGACTCAACTTGCTCCTCTTCCCGAATCTCATAACACTCTTCATAGGTGATACCTTTAGCAACACCTTCTACCCAACCATAAAAGACAAATCTCGGACCTTCCGGTCCGCATAACTCTTCTGCCTAGATTGCATCGTGCGAAGCCTCTCCTGAATCAACTTACACCTTATCCAACGCATCCTGTACCAAATTTGTGCCCAATAGTCTGGCCTCACCCAGCTCAAACCAACCAACCAGATATCTATACCTCCTACCATATAAATCCTCATACGGAGCCATCTGGATACTTGACTGATAACTGTTATTTTATGCAAACTTTGTGAGTGGCACAAACTGGTCCCATGAACCCCTAAAATCAATGACACACTCACGCAACATGTCCTCTAGAATCTGAATAGTGCGCTCTAACTGTCCGTCTGTCTGAGGATGAAATGATGTACTCAACTTGACCTGAATACCCAACTCCCTCTGCACGGCCATCCAAAACTGAGATGTGAACTGAGTATCTCTATCTGAAATGATAGAAACTGGAACACCATGAAATCAGACAATCTCCCTGATATAAATCTCAGCTAACCGCTCCGAAGAATAGGTAGTACCAACATGAATGAAGTGCGTGGACTTGTTCAGCCGATCCACAATAACCCATATAGCATCAAACCTCCTCGAGGTCCGTGGAAGCCCAACTACGATGTCCATGGTGATCCGATCCCACATCCACTCCGTAATATCCAACCTTTGATGCAATCCCCCTAGTCTCTGGCGCTCGTACTTAACATGCTGACAGTTGAGACACCGAGCCACGAACTCTAAAATATCTCTTTTCATCCGCCTCTACCAATAATGCTGCCTCAGATCCTGGTTCATCTTCGCGGCACCCGGATGGATGGAATACCGCAAGCCGTGGGCCTCCACTAGAATCAACTCTTGAAGCCCATCCACATTAGGAACACATATCCGACCCTGCATCCGCATAACCCCATCATCGCCAATAACTACATCCCTGGAATCACCTCGCCGAACCCTATCCTAAAGAACAAGAAAGTGTGGGTCATCATACTGGCGCTCTCTGATTCGGTCATAAAGAGAAGACTTGGAGGCTACACAAGCCAATACCCGGCAGGGCTCTGATAGATCCAATCTCACCAGCTGACCTGCTAAAGCCTGAACATCAAGTGCTAAAGGTCGCTCTACTGCTGGAAGATATGCTAGACTCCCCAAACTCTCTGCTCGGCGACTCAAGGCATCGGCCACTACATTGGCCTTCCCCTGATGGTATAGGATAGTGATATCATAGTCCTCGAGAAGCTCTAATCATCTCCTCTTACGAAAATTCAGATCCTTCTGCGTAAGCAGATGCTGCAGACTACGGTGATCATTGAAAATCTCACAATGCAGCCCATACAAATAATGACGCCAAATCTTCAAGGCGTGAACAATGGTTGCTAGCTTGAAATCATGCACTGGGTAATTCTTCTAATGAGTCTTCAACTGGCACGAGGCGTAGGCAATCACCTTGCCCTCCTACATCAAAACACAACTGATGCCTATCCTCGAGGCATCACAATATACAGTATAAGAACCTGAAGCTGATGGTAATACTAACACTGGAGCTAAGGTTAATACAGCCTTGAGCTTCTGAAAGCTCTCCTCACACTCGTCTGACCACCTAAATGGAGCACTCTTCTAGGTCAACTTGGTCAAGGGCGAAGCAATAGAATAAAATCCCTCAACAAAGTGGCGGTAATACCCCGCCAAACCAAGGAAACTCCTAATCTCTATACTTTAGGACGGTCTGGGCCAACTCTGCACCGCCTCTATCTTCTTCGGGTCAACTTGGATACCCTTATTGGATACTTCGTGCCCCAAGAAAGCTATTGAGCCAAGCCAAAACTCACACTTGGAGAACTTTGCATAAAGTTTCTCCTCCCTCAATCTCTGTAAAACCACTCTCAAATGCTGAGTGTGCTCCTCCTGGCTACGAGAGTACACCAGGATGTCATCAATGAACGTAATAACAAAGGAATCAAGGTACGACTGAAACACGTTGTTTTCATCAGGTGCATGAATGTTGCTGGGGAATTGGTCAGCCTAAAAGACATCACCATAAACTCATAGTGACCATAACAAGTCCTGAAAGATGTCTTGGGAATATCAGAATCCCGAATCTTCAACTGATGATACCCGGATCTCAAGTAAATCTTAGAAAACACCTTGGCTCCCTAAAGCTGGTCAAACAAATCATCAATACGAGGCAAAGGATACTTATTCTTGATTGTAACCTTGTTCAACTGCCTGTAGTCAATACACATTCTCATGGAACCATCCTTCTTCTTCACAAACAACACTGGTGCACCCCAAGGTAACACACTAGGCCGAATGAACCCCTTATCTAGGAGCTACTGAAGTTGCTCTTTCAATTCCTTCAACTCTGATGGTGCCATACAATAAGGTGGAATAGAAATAGGCTGAGTGCCTGGCACCAGATCAATACTAAAATCAATAACCCTGATCCCTGTCAGGTGGCATGCTTGACAGGTCTACAGGAACCACGTCCAGAAAATCACGGACCACGGGAACCGAATCAATAGCGGAGTCTCACCACTGACTTCCCTCACAAAAGCCAAATACGATAAACACCCATTTTTAACCATACGCAGATCCTTCAGGTAAGAAACCACCCTACTAGGCACATACTCAATAGAACCTCTCCACTCAACCCTCGGAAATCCTGGCATAGGTAAGGTCACGGTCTTAGCGTGACAATCAAGAACAATATGACATGGAGATAGCCAATCCATGCCCAATATTACTTCGAAATCAACCATGCTGAGTAACAATAGGTCCACTCGGGTCTCTATACCCCCAATAGGTATCACACATGACCGATGCGCACGGTCCACAATAATAGTATCGCCCACCGGAGTTGACACCTAAACCGATGATAATAGAGACTCACGGGGCATATCCAGAAAATGGGCAAAATATGATGAAAACATAGGAACATAGAACTAGGGTAAAATAAGGCCAAAGCATCTCGATGACAGACTGAGACAATACCTGTGATCACTACATCTGAGGCCATAACATCTGGCATGGCTGGAAGTGCATAAATACGAGTCTGATCTCCACTTGCACGACCTCCCCCTCTAAGGCGGCCCCTAGCGGTCTGACCCCCACCCCTAGCTGTCTAGACTGGTGGTTAAGTAACTGGAGCTAAAGTCGAGGGCTGACCCCTCTGTTGAGAAGAACCACCAAGATGACGAGGACACTGCCTCCACACATGCTCAAACACTCCACACTCGAAGAAACTCCCTGGAGGTGGAGACGGAGACTGAAAGAAACCCCTGGCACCAGAATGGCCACTAGAAGAACCATGCATAGAGGAACACTGAACTGATGGTGCTCGAGCTGCGCTCTGGGCTGGAAGGGCACTGAATGAAGAACTCCCCGACTGAGAATTGCGGGGACCATGCCTCGAAGATGCACCACTATAGGCTGTGTGGACTGGGTGAGGAGGCCTAAATGAACGGCCTCTACCATGCGGAAACTGTCCTCTGGAAGGTGCACCCCTGAAACTGCCAGATCCACAAGGCCTCTTAGCCTCCCTCTCCTCTCGCTCCTGGCAGTGAACTTACTCAATATCTCAAGACGCAGCAACAACCTGATAAAAAGTACCACCTGAAACTCTCTCTCTCTGGTCACCAGAATACGGAGCTCATAAGTGAGGCCATCCACAAACCTCTTAATACTCTCTCTCTCAGTAGGAACCAACTTTTTGGCATGACAGGCTAGCTCAGAAAACCTCATCTCGTACTGCATCACTGTCAACTCACCCTGACGCAACTGCTCAAACTGCCTACGCAGCTCCCCTCTATGAGACTTGGGAACATACTTTTCTAAGAAAAGAGTAGAGAACTGCTGCCAAGAAAAAGGTGTTGTACCAACGGGCCTACGCCTCTCATAAGACTCCCACCAAGTAAAAGCAGCCCTAGAAAACTGAAAAGTTGCAAACGAGACCTCACTGGTCTCCAGTATCCCTACAGTACGAAGGATCCTCTGACACTTGTCCAGAAAACCCTGGGCATCCATGCCCTCAGCACCACTGAATGTCAGAGGATGAAGTCTACTAAATCTCTCCAGCCTGCGCTGCTCGTCATCTGGCATAGCTGGAACCACGAAATCCTGAACTGGGACATCCGGCTAGGCTGGAACTGCCCCCAGTGTTTGAAGGCCCTGAGTAACCTGCTCAGGTGTCTAAGCAGTTAGAGTCTGAGTGCCTCCTCCGGCCTGAGAAGTAGCAGCAGTTGTAGATACAGCAACTGCCTGAGCAAGGTTGGTGCAAACAGTCAAAATCTGAGCCAGGGTCTCTTGAAGACCCGGAATAAAAATAGGCATTGTCGGTGCCAGAGCCTGCCCCGCTAGAATATCTGCGGCGGGAACCTGATCCTTAATAGTAGGTGGATCCACGGGTACTGCCCCGGCTGCTGCACGGGCCGCACCCCTCCCTCTGCCACGGCCTCGGCCTCAACCTCTCGCTGGTCTAGCTGGTGTCTGGTCACCCTGATCGGTAGCGCGAGTCCTCACCTTCTGTGAGAGAATAAAAACAACAGAATTTTAGTTTCAGGAATCAATAGATTCGCACGACAGAATTCAAGAATGTGAAATTTTTCCTAAGGGTTCTGTAGCCTCTCGAAGATAAGTACAGACGTCTCCGTACCGATCTGCAAGACTCTACTAAACCTGCTCATGACCGGTGAGTCCTATGTAACCTAGGGCTCTGATACCAACTTGTCACGACCCCAAATACAAAGCCGGTAGTGATGGCGCCTATCATGATAGTATGCTAGCCAAACCTCCGGGAAAACAACATAAGGACTTTCCCTTAAATTCATAATTATTCGATATTCCACTAAATTCTTCTGATTAAGCAGTTTAAAGCAACAAAATGAATAATATAGTTTATACACTGCCCCAAAACCTGAAGTCAACCATCATGAGCATCTACAAACAATACCACATAATACTATTTCTTTACTACAACAAGTTCTAGGAGGTATATGCGCTCACTCGGGGTGTGTACAGACTTTGGAGGGGCTCCTACAGCCCAAGCGCTAATGTCAAGCCATCTCGTGGCATAATCACTTAGGCTCTCGGCCTTTTATATATCATAAAAAATGTAACATGCTGCAGCATGCAGCCCGATCCCATAGCATCCTCACAATATAGGACCTCGGCCACACTCAGTCAGAAATCTCACAAAAAGCCACTCGGGCTACTAGTAAAACGGGGTACTCGACCCAAAATATCATTTTATATCTCAAAATAGTGTAAATATGACTAAGTTTCGAAATCAGTTATACATAATATGGCTGAGTGTAAATCATAAGTCAACACTGTGAGGAATAGCAGTAAAAGCCCCCAAGGGGTCTAAATACAAGGCACGAGGCCCAAATGCGGCATTCCGCCGAAAACATAGTAATTATCTTTAAAACATGAAATATCATATGATTTAGAATCAAATACGCAACTGAATAGTTGCCATGGGATGGACCAAGTCACAATCCACCTGTCAGTGCACGCCACACACTCATCACCCAGCATGTGCGCCACTCCAAAAATAGTGAGAAAATACGAAATTCGGGGTTTCATACCCTCAGGAAAAGATTTACAGTCATTACTTACCTCAAACCGGCCCGAAACTACTCTTCGATACTCTTTCCCCTCGAGTAGGCTCCCAAATGCTCCGAATCTATTCAAAACCAAATTAATAACATCAAAATATGCTAAGGAGACAAAAGCCATTCAAAAATTATCACAATTAGACACAAATCTCGAAATTCGCCAAACCCGACCCCGGCGCCCATATCTCAGAATTCGATAAAAATCATAAAGCCGGAATCCTTTTCCTCCCACGACTCTATAAATACGAAGAATATCAAAATCGGACCACAATTGCCCCCTCAATTACCCAATTAAAGTCTCCCATTTCCCATGCCCTAACTTCCCCCCTTTTGTGTTTAAATCCCACAAATTTCAGGTTTAATCACTTAGGAATCAACATGAAATCAAGTTATGAAGTCAAGAATCTTACCTCCAAGCATTTCCCCTTTGATTCCCTTTTTAGTCCCTCTCAAAAGCTTCAAAAATCGCCCAACGATGGTGAAAAATGGTTAAAGGTCGCGGATATGGCCTTTTAAATACACTGCCCAGCACTTATATTTGTCCTCAGTGAGTTCGCGTCACCAGAAACGTGTTCACGAAGCTCAAAAAATTTCCCCTATACGCGTACGCATCCTCCGCAGCGCGTTCGTATAGAGTAACTAAACAGCCCACCCCACGCGCCTAACTCCCTTATGCAATCACATAGCACACAGACACGATCGCATAGCAAACATACCATTACCCCATGCGATCGCCACTTCCCAAATGTGGTCACATAGACCAAAAATCCTGCAGCCTCAGAACAAGCCTATGCGATCGCATACATACCCTTGCGATTGCATAGAAGAAAACCAGACCTGAACACCAGCAAAAATCTATCAACTCTTAAGTCCAAAATCAGATCCGTTAACCACCCGAAACTCACCTGAGGCCCTCGGGACCTCAAACCAATCATACAAACACGTCACATAACCTTATTCAAACTTAGTCGAGCCTTCGAAATACCCAAAACAACACTAAAACACCAAGATCACATAGGATTCAAGCCTATGAACTTTGAGATTTCTAAATTTCGCCAATGATGCAGAAACCACCCAAAACACGTCCGATTGAACTGAATATTTGCACACATATCCAAAATGACACTACAAACCTGCACCAACTTCCGGAATTCCATTCCGACCCCGATAGCCCATTTTTCACTGCCGACTGAAAATCGCCAATAAACTCAATTTCGCCAATTCAAGCCTAATTCTACTCCGGACATCAAAAGCACATTCCAAACATACTCCTAAGTCACAAATCACCAAACGAAGCTATATGAGTCATAAAATCTACATTCCGAGGTCGTTTACTAATAAGTCAACTCCCAGTTGACTTTTTCAATAATTAAGTCAATTAAAGAGACGAAGTGTCTCAGTTCTCACCACGACCACTCCGAACCAACCAATCCAACACATCATAATTAGGTTAAATAGCACATAACAAAGCTGAAACGGGGGAAACGGGGCTAATCTCACAAAACTACCGGCCGGATCGTTACACACATGATGCCATTAGTAAACATAGAGGAACTTACTCTCATGCAACATTAACCAACGCACTTCTGTTGTGATGAAAGAAGAAACATAGGAGATTTATTTTAGTAGAATATGGATAACCAATCAAACAGACCTGCAAAAGGAATAAGAACTTAAGCATAAGTTTTTCTGATTTGAGGCAAATCATCTGATAGAATATCATGCTTGAGACCAGCATATGATATACGCTTTTAATTATTAATAAAGCATTATGTGATACTCTCTTAATAATTTTAGTAAATATAGTAATAGAAATGGGCATCCAAACAAACCAACAATAAGCAAATTAAAGTAAAATTCAGACCACTGACCTGAGCCACCAGCTGTAGTGGCTTGCCTATACTTCTTGTCTTGAATATACCTAGCAGCACAAACATACATAATTAGCTAAGAGAATGCAAGAGCAACACAAGCTTATTACACCTGTATAAGAAGTGACATCCAATTTACAATTTTTTGAAAATGGGATAGACGAGTCACATGATGCCATTAGACAACATAGAGGAACTTACTCTCCTGCAACATCAACCAACACACTTCTCTTTGTGATGAAAGAATAAATAGAGGAGCTTGATTTTAGTAGAATGTGGATAACCAATCAAAGAGATGCCTGCATAAGGAATAAGAACTTAAGCATAATTTTTCTGATTTGAGACAAATCATCTGATGGAATATCATGCTTGAGACCAGCATATAATATACGATTTTAATTCTTAATAAAGAATTATGTGATACTTTCTGAATGGGCTTAACAAAGATAGAACATGAGCTCCTTTTAATAATTCTTTTAAATACCTTATAACAAAGCTCTTGAACCATAGGAGACTAGACACAAATGTAAGAGCCTCGAGAATTCAGAAGTTTAAGTATCATTAAGCAGCTGCTCAATACCTGAGGAAGAAAAAATAGAAGAAGAGATTGTGAGATGATCATGGTGGAATGACCAACAAGTTTATCACATAAACACGACAAAATAATACATCATAACTATGAGAAGATTATCCTTTTTTATAATGCTGGTGTCTAGGTCAGTTTGCGACACCTTGCCTAATTCACTGGGAACCAGCTATCTCCCACCAGTATCACTAAGACTTCAGTAAACGAGAAAAATCACCTAACATTTTTTTGTTTTTATTGGAATTTGAATTCTAGTCGTGGAAACAGCCTCTTGCAGAAATGCAGGGTAAGGTTGTGTACAATAGACTCGTGTGGTCCGACCCTTCCCCAGACACCGCACATAGAGGGAGCTTAGTGCACAAGGCTGCCTTTTTTGGAATTTGAATTTTGGTCTCCAATGATTTTCACCACACTATATTGACCGCTAGCCATACCCTTAGGTGGAGAAATTATAATCGTATAATGTTGCTTGATTTTCATATTATAGATCTAAATATTTAATATCATTAGCATCCACGGGTGTGGCCTAGTGGTCAACGAAGTGGGTTAAGAACCATGAGGTCTCAGGTTCAAATTCTAGTAGAGGAAAAAATACTAGGTGATTTCTTTCCGTCTCCAAGCCTTCATGGATAGAATTACTCGATATATGTGTTGGTAGGAAGCAACAGGTACCCCGTGAATTTAGTCGAGGTGCACGCAAGCTACTCCGGACTCGACGACTATAATATATTTACTTCCAGGAAATATTATAATGTAGTAACTCGAAAATTCATGCTTTTTAAGTCCCAAACTTCTACCACTACGGTCTCAATCCCACTAATCACAACTAATGTCATGAATACTTTCCTTTTCTTTTAGTCCAAACTAATAAATCATTAATGTGTGAATGTATTATTTCTTATAGGATTTGCAAATATAATCAAGAAAGAAGGATTAGGAAACTATGTGACAGTCATGGAAAGTCATACTTGCTATTAACACCAGATCTTCATAAACCTTGCACACTAAACACTCATTCAATAGAAAATAGAATGAAATTTGAGTCTTTATTGTTTAAGTATTTATAACGACATGAAGAATTGGGATGAAAAAAGTTCAACTTCACAATGTATATCTTTACTTTAATGCTCTATCTTATGACGGTTATTAGAGAAAGACGTCACAAATGGAATATACCTATTTAATTATGACTTCTTGTACCGGGTCGGACGCCCTCTAGTCATAACTTGCTGAAATTGGAATGACCTAGATAGAAGGGTTTTGGACCTAAGTTGCTCGAACTGTTCACTTTTAGTGTCACACCCGTGTCGACACTACGTGGGTGTGTGATTCGTATCCGATCTGGTCAACCAATTATGGGTACTTAGACCAACATTAACCGAAAAATTCGGGACAAATGCAATGATTTTTGAAATCAAAACAAAAGCTAGGGCGAACTTGAAAAAATGAATTATCTTGTATACAAAATTTTTTATATCAGTCCTCTTCCTTTTATCTCCTCCTCGGATTGTCCTCTTGATCAAGATTTTTTCCTTCTTAGAATACTTTTTAAGTTTTTTACATAGTGTCTCAGAATTTAGATATATCTTTATAACTCTATTATTAGATATTTGAATTATTTTTAGCCAAATCTACGCACCTGTATCCGTACCTGGATCCGTACCCCTGATTCTTATAATTTAGATCATGAAGGATCCGACCTTTAGATCCGCACCCGTATCGAACACCCGTACTCGAGTCCGAGCAACTTAGTTTTGGACTACTTGCTAAGACAACGAGTAGTTTAAAATATGTTAGCTTTAGAAAGCTACTTGAAGAATATAGAAGTCGATCAAGGTAAAGAAAGATGGCTTTCAGACATGTTATGTTATGATGGCAAGATCAGTTGAGTCTTAATAGTATTATTATAAGTCATCGCTATGCCACTTAAAACGACGAAACAATGCGAAGCTAGGAGTTATCGCTTTGTGGGTGGAGCCATGCGCTTCAAAGAAGTGTGGGCTTCAAATAATTATACGCGAAATCATTGTAACGAGATGCAGTCCATTTTTTGACTCAACTATGAGGTGTTCCATTAATAATAACCTTATTATAGTAATAATTTATGTATGTTTGGTATTTTTTAGTTTTCCGTAACTTGTGCACTTTACTTCAAAGAAGCATGCGCTTCACTTCTCGCTTTTCGCTTCAAACCTCATCAAACTTGTTGCTTTTTTTTGCTCTTCGATTTTAAAAGCACTAGAGCCTCATGGTTTAAGCTTGCTTGACAGTGAGATCATTAATTGAACAGTGCTAAAAGTGGCCACTCTGATTGGTGTTTCCATATGGAAGGCTTCAAGACTAAAGGGCATGGAGCTAAGTCCTGACTAGTCGAATCTGCAATAATTCTTGAATGACACTCAAGGTTCCTCTTTAAGTGGAGTTCTTCCTTTTCTCTTTGATATTCCAATGAGAAAAGATAGTGAAGTAAATTCCTAATACTTGATAAAACAAAACTTAAGTTTTTGTTCTTTGTTTTCCGAGCATAAAAAGGGACACACTAGTAGGTGTTATGGAATTCAAAAGCAATTGAACTACCATCGTTTTCCCTTTAACAACTCAGGGATCCCCTTCCTATTCTATCTACCCCCTATCCACCAAATGATGCACCGGGAGGATGTATTCCCCCTAAATATGGCAGTGCAGAAACTTTCCTGAATCGATGCACTCTACTCTTACGACACAATTTCAACAAAACAAACAAAAACAAAAGCGTCATATTTAACTTTGTGGAACGACGTAACACAGCTTCAAGGTACCAATTGTGGTTCCCCAACTCAATCTCCAATACCAATCTTCCTTCATCCATATGGCTAAAATAATGCATGACTCTTTGGCCATTGACTTTAAATGTTCTACTCCCGTCATCAACTCCTAACTCTATAGCACCACAGGGGTAGACATTCACCACCTTGAATGATCCGGATCTTTGGGACTTAGGTTTGACCATGCATTTTATCAACTTCTTTGCTATTGGTCAATGTAAGAGAATTCCCTAATAGAGCCATTATCACCTCATAAAGACCATTCTCAGAGGACACTCACACTTCTACGTCAACATAGGAAATCAAGGTAAATTGTGGTACAACAAACCTAGGACCAACTGTATTGTTGTTTATAACATTGTATTATCATCATCACCAACTCAGCATTCTCTATTACATTGTTCTAGATGTAACACAGTTTCCTGTGACCTTATCTGAATCACTCATGCCTGAAGCCATTGATGTTATGATTTCTTCATTGTCAAAACCTAAACCCTCTTTGCTATATCTGAATGTATTAGCAGCTTAATGTTAACCATCAAGACGCTGCACCTTAAATTTCTGTGTTGATTAGCAAAATGCAAGAGACTGCATATAGTTTCATTTTTCCTATTTGTAGAGAAGTTTCAAAATGCTTCTTAAAGAACTACTTCTCCCAAATGTCTGTGTTGATTAACTAACACGCAACAACTATTTGGTTATTTGGATAAAGCAACAATATATAATATTTGTATCAGAACTTATTCCACCCATGACCGAGTACCCAAGAGTAAAACTTGAATAACAAGAAAAGTCAAATGCTTAACATGATAAAGAAGTAACAAAATTCATGTGTCTCTTCTCATGGATAAAGCCTACATGTAATCTATAATAGCTAATGAATTATAAGATTTCTGAAGTGATCACCTTCTTCATGCCATGCCAAGAGGAAGATCAGAAAATCACGAGATCTTGATTTGATTAGGGAGCTTACTGCGTCTAGGAGCAGAAGCCGGTGGAAGAGCCTGATAGGAGAGCAACAGAGGATCTGATATGAGTTCCCAGTAAAATAGAAAACTTTCTTAACATTTTAATATCTGAATACGAAATATTTGAAACCAAATATAGACAAACCAGCATCAGAAGATTTAGTTGTAGGAAGCAAAGCTTTTGTAGGGCCACTGGGATTTGGATCCATCTCGTTTGTTCTTCCAAAGTAAATGCCACTTGTCTCATCCTATCAGAAATGAAATCTTGTCAGTTACGTCACAACTTTATTGAAAAAGTTCACTGTTGTAAGAGAAATGTAAACGTACTATGGCCTCCCACTTTTGAGGCATATTTGGCATTTGTTGCACCGGCGGGCTGTATGACATCAATGTACATTAAAAGAATTAGAAATCTTCTTATTCACACCAACTTGATTAACTAAATGATGCTTTTGCTACACAACTTCTTAGCAATAACTAGTTATCGTAGAAAAGATATATCACGTTCGCTACTAAGAAATTGATCTCAAGTTACTAAACTGAAGGGCATGTAACAACAACAGCCTTTTGCAAGAAACATGGAGAATTGGATATATCCAATGTAACAGTCATAACCTCGTTGCAAAATCCATCAAGGGCGTAATTTTTCCCAATTCCTTTCATTCGATTCCTTTAGTAAGTAAAAAACAAAAATGTTACGAACAAGCAGAACAGATACAACATGGCCCCAAGCTCTTTCCGTCCACATTGAAGTGAATAAGGCAAACACTGTAAAATAAATAAAGTGCAGAAAAGTTGGTCCGAATACCGAATAAACATAACATATTACCCAGAAGCGGTTGCAGATGGCGCCCTGTGACTCGCTTCATCTACCTCAAGAATTCGTAACTTGCCTCGATCTTGCATTTTTATATTTGAGTCGGGATTAAGGCCCTGCATGGAAAGAGATATATTAGGTGCCATATAGTTAGAATAAAATGGTGGCATCACGAGGGAGAAATTAGAATCCATAAATTTAGGACCAAAAGATTGCAAAGTTAGGAGAAAATTATGGCATACAGAAGGGGTATAAGGTACCACATTGTCCATGGTCCGTGGAACCTGAAAAATTTTAAAAATCATGCATTCAGATTATAATTGTCACAAAAAAAAAATGATTTCAGCTTAGAAAAGTTTAGCTAACACCTCAGCATTGGGTTCTTGAGCCTGCTCAGTCTGATTAGAGTTGAATATATCATAGAATACATCCCACCACTCAGCTATAAATCCCACAGGAGAATTGACAGCTGAAACATATCTCGCAATAATCAAGCAATTAATTTAATACAGTTTTAGAAACATGAAAAGCGTCTTACAATAAACGATTGAATTACTCAATTATTCCCCCCATTTTCTATTTTACATACTACTCTTTTTCTTAATAAGAGTAACACGGTCATCAATTCTGGGTTCACATTCCAAATTAAGCATAAGCATTGAGAACCTTTAATGAACCATGCTCGTTAATAAAGCAAAATTAAAAATCAGTTTCAACCCTAGAAAGATAGAGAGGCCCATTATCCACCGATTTATAAAATTTTTCCGTAATTAAAAAATAAAAGTTACCAGCTTGTCCCGGGTTAACATTAGCTTCCCTGGCCAAAGCCTCAGCTGTAGTATTCATGCCCTTCTTAACCAAGTAATCATGGATGTAGATGTCAAGCCTGAAAATAAGACGAAAACTGAGTCAAATAAATCTGGTTGAGCAGATTGGGTTGGATTTATATTCATTGGCCGATTAAAAAGAACATGACCCAAGTTAGCCATCTTAAAGATTGGGCCAATTTGAGCTACTTATGAAAACATAGAAATATAAGTTTTTTTGTTTGATTAGTCAAAAAAATAAAAGAAAAGGTATTTCTTCCGTTTGAGGTACTTTACTTTTTAGTTTGTTCCAAAATAAATGACTCATTTCCAAATTTAAAAATAATTCAACTTTAAACTCTTCATTTTACCCATTTTACCCATTTTACCCTTAATGAGAAGCTTTTATAACCACAAAAATGACATTCTCACATAAAGCTTTTACACCTAAAGCTTTTAAGACCATTTTTTTTTCTTAAACTTCGTATCGAGTCAAACTAACTCATCAAAATTGCAATGGGGAGAGTATTAGTTTGATTTGGTAATTAAGCAATTATAAAAAAAAAAAAATTGGGTTATGGCCCATTGTTTAGTCCTAATTGACCCGCCAAGTTCTGATCCACTCAAAAATTGGACGGATTATAAGCCAAAACATTTATTTATTCGACCGTTTTAAGTCTTCACTCTCGGTCTCTCTATATATATAACCCAACCCGCTCTTTTAACACTTAATAAAAATCATTTTCTTTTATTTTATGCTCATTTCATATCACTTGCTTCAATCAATAGTCATGCAAATTTTTTTTTTTCAATTTTAATACTTTAAAATGATAAAATTCTCCAAAAAATTATTTTCCAAGATAAAGCCCTTTTTTTTCTACAGATTCTTTGATAAGAAAAGATTCCACTCTGGATTGAAAACATGAAATAAAGTATGCCTAAAAATTATTAACATAAAAAAAATGTAAACTTATAAACTCACATCTTCTGAGCATCCCATGAATCCATGATCCCAAAAAACAAGCCTCACTTCAACAAATAAAAGAAAGATAGACCAAAGAAAGGAACAAAGAAAGGAACAAAGAAAAAAGAGAGAAAGAGGAGAAAATGAGAGTTAATGTGAAATAAAAGGGATATATTAGTTTGTAGAGAAGTTATGTGAAAATGCCATGCAAAAAGCAAATGGAAAACAGAAGGCACAAACAAACAAAACATTGTATTGACTTAAAAAAAGAGTTAGAGACAAAAGGCACAAAAGAGAAGGGATGACCATATATATATACGGTCAAACCTCTATATAACAGTTTGTTTGTTCCGAATATTTCTGATTGTTACAATGAAATATTGTTATAGAGAACATATATTATAACATAAATAGAAAAAATATTGTTATATAGGGATGTTGTTATAGAAAAATCTGATTGTATCGGAGACAATAATGGAAAAAAAAGGGGAGATCTACATTTTTATAGTTAAATGGAAAACATTTCATTATAAAGGTTATTTAAACAAACATATAACATGTAAATAAAATAAACACCAAATGCACTACCTATTGTATAGGACATTACTTCGGTTAGAGCATTCAAAATTTCAAACTGATAAAAAGTATTCTTGTTCTGTCTTCACAAATAAGATTTTCCTTAAAAATCAAACAATTTTCTTTTTCAGCCAATTCACATTACACTTTTTTCTCTTCATTTTTCTATTTGAGATTTTTTCTTATATACCTTTTGTACAGTGCGTAATTAATTGGATTACCTGTTATGCCTTCAACTTCCTGAAGCCATTGGACAATTTTAAAAGCTTCCAGAAAAAAGTGTTGACAGTTATGTAATATAATGATCAATTTGATGTGGTCACTTTATGTAACGACCATCGTTAAATTCATGGTTACGTAACGATGAAATGCGTCATTTTATGTAATGATCGATTTGGTGTGGCCGCATTGTTACCTTATCTTTTTCTCTTATCTTACCTTCATTAATATTAAATAATTTTATTTTATTATTTACCCTACCTTTTTATATAATAATTCTACCCCCTATCATTTTTTTCGGAACCAATTTTATGTTATGTTATAATATCCTGAAAACAGTCTCTCCACCCACTTTGGGGTAGGGGTAAGGTCTGCATACACTCTACTCTCCCCAGACCTTGCTGGTGGAATTTTACTGGGTTGTTGTTGTTATTGTTGTTGCTATAATATATATTCTCTATAACAGCACTTAGTTATAACATCAAAAAATATTCAGAACAAACGAGATTGTTATAAAGAGGTTCGACTGTAACTAAAGTATTGAAAAGAGACGTACTTAAATGGAGCGATATGGACATTAATAATCAATATACAATTACTAATTCCAACTTGCTTAGTATTAAGGCGTAATCATTTTGGTCGTAGAGCAAAGTCAAACAACATGAGAAGCCAATTCTTACAAGCAAAGGGGAACAATGCAATGCATGAATTCTTGTCCAAATTACAATGCAATGAATGAATTCTTGTCCAAATATGAGTTTTTGTTGACAAAAGACAACAATTTTCATTGAAAGACATTCGCTCAAACCAAAAGAGCAAGTGAAACTATTAAATATGTGGTGATCCAATTGTGAGACTTTTGCACAGGACAATTACCCCATTAATTATGTGTTGATCTCCTTGCACTGAATTCCATGCTAAGACATCAGCAAGTCATCACTTTATCAACTCCTCACCAAAAACAACCCTCCTTTTTTATTTTTACTTGAATGGTGTTAACAAACGTTTCCGTCAAATATAACTGTATAAGGGGTCGTTTGATATACGGGATAAGGTGTGATAAGAGGTGGGATTAAATTTATATTGTGTTTGGTTGGCGATATAAATATATATATATATAGTTAGTGCTCTTACCATACATCATTTTGAAAGGCTACTTATCCCCTTACTTAACATAGGTCGATTCACATTATATTTATTATAGGCAAACTCACCAATTGTAAGAACCCATCATGCCAAAACTCCAAGAATAACCGTTTGTGCTGATGATAATTCCTGAGACTCTTCAGTGGTGCAATTTGATTCAAAACTCCAATATGAGAAAGAATCTATCAGACGTGGGAAAAAACATTGAGAAGACAAATAGGCAAGACTTTTGGGAAATTGATGGGAGGCACTGATCCGAGTCATTAGAACTTGTCTCCTAGTTCATTGATTGAAATGAAAAATAAATTTCTGAAAATTATTAAGGAAGTTCAGCTGAAAAATTATATGATTTGATCTATTCATGGAAGATCTATCTAGTGCTTCCTACACAACAGTTAGAAAGTAGAATGTGATGAAGTTATCATAATTCACAGTGGCGTACGCAGGAATTTTTGTAAGCGTTATCACCATTAGACGTGAAAACAAAAAAACAAATATAATATCATATTTTAAAAAACAACCAATAAAAAAAATACAACTTACAAAGAAAGCATTCCAATTTAAAAATTGTATTGTGCTGGTCTCTTTAGTTATGTCTTAGGATCCACTAGTTCAGTGCTTTGATACTAAACGGGTTAAACCCCTTTCGTATTGTTTTTACTTTTTAGATGAGGCATAAAAGTATTAACTAAAACATAAAATGAGCCTAATGAGGTTTGAACTCGCTGCCACATATAAAATTCTTCGGTCTCTAACAGTTAAGTTCATTACAAGTGTTTTCACTTTATTTGATTTTACTGGTTTCTTATTTTTTCATTTGAATTATATACAAATATTATTAAAGATTTTCGACAAAACGATATCACGTGACACCGTTTGAGTTAAGGTAGATCTGCACCTGCTAACTCATAAGCAAACACTTCCATAATTGGAGTTCATCACCATGAAATAAATTATCAATTAGTGATGTTACAGGAACAACCATGAAATAAATTGTCACCTTGTCCAAATTACTAAAAGTTTTAAGAATGACTCTGCGGACATTAGGACCAATTAGCAGTCAAACAACACATTCAGTCACCACCCAATTTTGCTCTTTTTTATGTAGTTCTCTTATGCTTAAGTTCTTCCTTTTGTCCCACTACCGAGGCAGTGTTACGTGACATCACTTCGTCGAAAAAATAATTGTAGCAGTAAAAACTATAATCTTATTTCAATAAGGTCGCGGGTTCGATCCTCTGTGCTGAATAATTTGCTTATTTCTTTATTTTAGCAAATCAATTTTAAAATAGATGGACTGGTCACCACTCTGCAATATACTGCCCTAGCTTGAAAATGAACATATTCATCTTTGCTTATTTGAGACAAATGTAGCTATTTGTTTAGTCTTTTTTTTCTCTTTTCTGAAATATTTTCACTTTTTTGTCTTTATTTTTGGAACATTAAAATGAAATCAATGCATTTAAGTTGCTTTTTAATTGTACAATATTATAATAATTTACTTATGTGTTCATTTATTTAAATATGGCACCATTTACAAAAAGTTTTGCGTACGTCACTGCCACTGCAGTGATCCCCTATCTAATAACTCACGTAAAATCTCCAACTTTTTTCTCCATTTGACATAGATCAAATGTAAGGAGGCAAAATCCAAACTTGAAACCAATCTGTAACTACAAACTGTGGGGTCAACCTCACTAAATAAAAGATAAAGAAAATAAACAAACTCACAATTTGGTTACAACAAATTGTTAATCAATTTGCAAGATTGCAAATTGGTAGGTAGGTAACATAACCAATTTTGATTGGTTTTGGAGAGCATCATTCAACTATAAATAGGGACGATGCTGCCTCATTTCAAGAACACCAAATCGAGAGAAGCAACAGAGAGTTAGATAGAGTAATTCATATATTTTAGTCTGTGAGATTAATAGTGAGTGAGAGTAATATTGTAGTGAGGTGTTTAAAATAAAGAGTGTTATTTCTTTCAAAGTTGTAGTAGTCTTTTGGCGCTACTAAGTTGTAATACTATAGTAGTAATATTGCTCCGCTCGGGTATGGTATTTTACCCTGTTAAAAGTTTTGGTGTCATTGTAACTCTCTTGTGTTATTATTATTTGTTGTGGATATTATTTCTGCGCGGAAATATTATTTTTTCCAACAACGTGGTATCAGAGCCATGGCAAATAATGATCCGTTGTCTTTTCAGTACCCCCGTCTCACAAAATATAATTATGAAAAATGGTGTCTACGTATTAAAGCCATTATTGGCTCCCAGGATGTGCGGGAAATCGTAGACAAAGGGTATGCAAAACCCGATAATGAGGAAGTTCTGCCTCAAAATGAAAAAGATGTCTTGGCAAAGACAAGGAAGAATGATCAACAAGCCCTCACACTCATCCACAAATATTTAGATGATGCCATGTTTGAGAAGGTGGCAGATGCTACCACCTAAAGGGAAGCTTGGGAGATTTTAAAAAATTCTCTTCAAGGAGTTGACAAGGTAAGGAAGGTAAAACTTAAAACTCTAAGGGCTGACTTTATAGTTTTAAAAATGAAAGAAGCTGAATGCATCTCGGATTATTGTTCAAAAGTGAAGGTTGTTGTAAATCAATAAAGAAGATACATGGAGGACATAGAAGATGTCCGTGTGGTAGAAAAGATCATTCGCACTTTAACACCTAAATTTGTTTTTGTGGTGTGTGTTATTGAGGAGTCTAAAGATTTAGACTCTATGATGGTGGAGCAATTAGAGGGCTCTTTACATGCACATGAAGAAAACATCAAGAGGAGACAAGAAGTGCCATTGGAGCAACTTCTTAAAACTCAGGCATCCTTTAAGGATTATGGAGGTGAAAAAGCTATCGAGGGAACGGACTAAGACACGGCCGTAGTGTTCATGGTAGAGGAAGAAGTAACGGTAACAACTTCAACAATGAAGTTAAAATCCACAAGACATGCAGAGGTCGTGGTAGTGGACACAGAGGAGGAAGAGGACGTGGCTACTACCAAAAAAATAAGGGACAAAGGTATGAAAAATAAAAAAATTGAGGGTTATAATTGTCATAAATTTTTCCATTACTCTTGGGAATGTCATAGAAATTTTGAGGAAAAAGCTAACCTTGTTGACGACAAGAAAGACGAAGTTGAGTCAATGTTGTTGATGGCACTCAAGGAAGAAGACATGGATGATTGCAGCTCGTGGTATTTGGACAATGGAGCAAGCAATCATATGTGTGGATGAAAAGAGAAGTTTGTGGAGATCAATAAAACGATGAGAGGTAATGTGTCCTTTGGAGATACCTCAAAGTTTCAAATTGAAGGGATAGGCACGATTTTGATCTCCTGTAAAAAAGGTGACCACAAGTTAATTCAAGATGTTTATTATGTCCCAAAATTAAAAAGTAATATTTTGAGTTTGGGCCAACTTTTTGAAACGAAATATGACATCCACATGAAAAATATGCATCTTTGGTTTAGAGATTCAAGTGGAATTCTAATTGCTAAAGTGAATATGGCGAAGAATAGAGTTTTTTCTCTAAATCTTAATTCAATTGATGCAAAGTGTTTGAAGGCTAATGTGCAAGATGAATCATGGTGTTGGCACATGCGATTTGGGCACTTGAATTTTGACGCGCTCAAATCAATGGGAGAAAAAAACATGGTGCATGGGATACCATAAATCAACCATCCCAATAAATTGTGTGAAGCTTGTCTTCTTGGAAAACATACAAGGAGGAGTTTTCCAAAGGAGGCCATGTCAACGTCACGACCCAAATTTCCCGCCGTTGGCACCGTGATGGCACCTAGTATTAGGCACTAATTAAGCCTAAAATTTAACCACAATAACAATAATAAAAGAACTTTAACAATCTCGATAATAGAAATCTTGACTGAGTCTACATTTTCCCCCAAAACTCGGTAAATACAAGTCATAAGCTCCTCCTGTACTGTATGAAAATTTCTGAGTTACGGACTGAGTTCCGGTGGATAAATCTTGAGGAGATTTTGATCAAGGGATGTTATTGAAAAGTATTATTGAAAAAGCAATGGTTTTGAAATGATTATACTTGAATGACTTTTACATCAAAGGTATATTTGTAAAGTACTAGCCTTGCCTAAAATGATATTTGGAAGTCATTTATTGGGAAAGCATCTTTGGGAAGTTTCGTATTTTGGAAGAAACTATGTTTTACATAATTCTCTCTATTAAATATACTTATATCTACTTCTGGAGAAGGTATGTTTTCAAAGGAAACTCTTCCATACTAAAATGATTTTATTTGTAAAAGTTTTTCATATGAACTGTTGTTTAAAGATTTCTACCTGTTATGGATTTTAAGGGCTAAGGCCCGATGTGAACAAACCAACGTGGAGTTGAGTTATTGGTGTTCTCTATTGTGTTGTGTTTCCTTTCGATTCGGCTTGTTTTGCTATCCATCTTTTTGTGTATTTTTGTGCTATTTTGTGATTGATTTTCGAAATTTCCTTCCGCTTTACATTGTCATTGTTATAAATTATTCCGTGAAGTCTTAGATAGATGCAACGTTCGGTAATTTCTATGTTCATGTTATTTATTTCGTAGACCAGTGGTGTCTTGACTAGTCCTCGTCACTACTCCACCGATGTTAGTCTTGATACTTACTGGGCACCGTTGTGGTGTGCTCATACTACACTTCTGTGCATTTTTGTTTGCACAGATCTAGGTTTTGGTTGTTAGTAGTTGCGCGGATGATTGCTGAGGAGACTCAAGGTAACCTGTTGGTGTGTTCGCAGGCTTCAGAGACACCTTCCTGTTTAATTCAACTATACTTACTTATTTCTAGACAGATGTATTTAGATTTGTAATAGATCGGTAGGAATATCCAAAATTAGAACAACGGATGAGAATGCAAAGCCAAATGCACAGCATCATTGTTCGTGATTTTACTCTCATCCTCACTAAAACAAGTGCACGACATCACCCTTCGTGCTTTACTCTCATCCTTATCAAAACAAGTGCACGACTTCACCCTTCATGCTTTATTCTCATCCTTACCAAAAATAGTGCACAACATCACCCTTCGTGCTTTTACTCTCATCCTCACAATAAATAAATAGATACAACACGACATTATCCTTTGTTCTTTAATATCATAACATGGCACGGCATTATCCTTCATGCTTTAACATCATAATATGGCACGACATCACCCTTCGTGCTTTTACACTCTCATCCTCACAACACACGGCATCACCCTTCGCGCTTTACATTCTTCCTCACCCAACAATATTAAGAACAACAGTTTGGCAAGGAAAATCCAATAATATGACCCATAAATCACCACATCCCGACAAGGGAGTCAACAATACAAACAATATCATTAACAACATAAAATAGTAATAGAAACCATCACATCCCGGCAAGGGAATCAACAATACAAACAATATCATTAACAGCATAAACAGTAACAGAAACCATAACATCCCGGCAAGGGAACCAACTATAACCAATCTCACCTAAACAGTTAACTTCACGGAATAACACTCGGCTTAAACAAAGGCCCAACAATAGGCAACATCAAGGAAATACCAATAACATAAATGTCTAACAATTAGACCTAAGTGTCACTTGAGGGAATAATCATATAAATCATAATGTAAGACTCACGGGCATCCTTGACTCCAATGAATAGATGTTCCAACTATGACTAGTCAACTATAAGGCTAGATGACACTAACTATAGTCAATTAGGCAAGCTAGGAAGAAAATATAGCATGATGATAAGAGAAGTAGAATATTCAGTTAAGTCAAGTAAGGTAAAATAGCCAACGAAGGAATCCAAAAACAAGTAATTCTAATTTAAACAGGAAGGGATGAAATTAACAACCAAGGATTCAAATGTAACAATTACAAATTATACGCAGGTAATATAAGAACCTACGAATCCTAAAAGGCCAATCTAATTGCAAATAATTTCGAGTACACACTCATCACCTCGCATACTCGGACTATAATCAACAAGGAAGACTCAACCCTAAGGGGTAGTTCTCCCACACAAGGTTAGGCATGATACTTACCTCAAAGATGACAACCCGGTATTCAAAAATAGACTTCTCGGGCGGAAAGGCCTTCGGACGGCTCAAAATCAACTAAAACAACTTCAAAATACATATAAAACGTATAAGGAACTATTCCGAATAATAAAGTCTCAATCTTTACAATATTATAAAAATCGACCCAAAAGTTGACCCCCGGGCCCGCACCTCGGAGCCCGACAAATTTTACAAATTCCGATTTTACATTTGTGTTCTCAGATTTTATCTAGAATTTCTCTGAACCATTTGATAATCTACAGGAATACTGTTGGTTGATTTCCCAATGCACACGCAAGTGTACGTGGTCGACAAGTAATATAG
>ML318028.1:0-85808 GCA_005239505.1 Nicotiana paniculata
CATGCTGGTCCGCAACCACAATCTCGAAAGCCTAGTAGACTATGTGCTCGCTGCCCTCTCTTGATTCCAGGCATGGGGCTAATGGGTCCCTGTAAATAGATTGCTCGTCTTCCTTATGGACCACGATTTCCTGGTCCTCATATTCGAACTTAACCATATGGTGGAGAGTAGATGGAACTGCCCCTGCCGCATGGATCCAAGGCCTTCCCAGGAGATAATTGTAGGAAGTATACATATCCATGACCTGGAATGTCACTTCGAAGTCTATAGGGCCGATTGTCAAGACCAAATCAATCTCCTCGATCGTGTCTCTCTTGATACCACCGAATGCACGGACGCACACATTGTTGGGCCTGATTCTTTCAGTACCGATCTCCATTCTTTGTAAGGTCGATAGAGGGAAAATATCAACCCCGGATCCACCATCCATAATAACTCTTCACGTTGTAACCTTCACATTTAACAGTTAGGTGGAGAGCTTTGTTGTGGGTGGCCCCTTCCGGGGGCAAATCATTCTTGCTAAACGAAATCCGGTTGAACTCAAAATATCGTTCTGCCATCCTCTCCATTTGCTCGACTGTGGTGTTGGCTGGAACGTATGCTTCATTGAGGGTTTTGATCAGGATCTTCTCATGCTCGCTTGAATTTACCAGCAAGGATAAAAGCGAGACCTGGGTGGGGGATTTTCTTAGCTCCTCGATTATGGCGTATTCAGAGGTTTTCATATTCTTGAAGAATTCTTCTGCCTCTTCGGCACTGATCGGCCTTTTGGGCGGAAAGCGTTTAGCTTGCTCTTGTTTAGCTCTTCCGGGTCGAGGTATTTCTCTGAAGAGTTTATATCGCCTGTTTCCCCAGTAATCTCTTTCCCTTTGTATGTCACCACCATCCTGCGGTAATTCCATGGGACGACAGTAGTATTCTTCATGGGAGTTTGCGACGCGCGGCTAATAACCACGGGCTCATTCAGCCTGGGTGAAATTATTTGCCCCCGCGCCGCATACGTCCCCTTCGGGGCATACATTTTTGAGCTATTCATTATTGCCTTGTTGAATTGTAACCTTCTGGGAGGGCTCAACACACTTTGTTCCTTCCTGTGCGCCTTGGGGATGTAAAGGACAGTCTCTTTAAGGGGTCCCTTATTTGTTCCAGTCTCAACCTTTTCCGTGGCCCGGGGGACGTGGTTACTCTTTCTCGTCTCCTTGACTGGTTTGGGTGTCGTCTTGGGTTTTCTTTCTACATCTGCGATGGCGATGATGGCCTTTAGAGCTGGATCAAAATCCCGGTCCTCGCAAATCATACCGATGATGGGCCAATGATCGTGAGCGGGCAGTGGATTGTTCGTCACATTGGGAGCTTCTTCATCCCTTAAAACCACTTTCTTTTGTTCTATAAGGCTTTCCACGGCCCTTTTGAGGGTCCAAAAATCCTCCGTGTCGTGCCCTTCTGCTCCGGAATGGTAAGCACAACTGGTACCCCGTCTATATGATAGTTATTGGGGATTCTGCCCGTTTGGAGGTACGGGTTGCAGGAGTCCCATCTGGACCAACTTTGGGAAGAGGCTGGAATACGGCTCTCCGATGGGAGTGAAATTAAGTCTCCTTGGTGGTTCTCGAGGATAGGCATTATACGGGTAGCTGTTTTGAAGAGGGCATTGATTATATGGGGCTGGGGGACGATGGTTATTTTTTAGGGGTGGAGTTCTATTCTGATTGTATTGCTGTGGCGGTCCTGGGATGAGGCTGAGCATTCATTACCGCATAGGGAAAAGGGGGCGAAGCATAAGCTGTATCTTGACGAGGATAGTAATGTTGGGAAGCTTTAGGAAATGGGCGTGGGTATTGTCGAGGTTTCCTGACATCGGAAACCATCATGGCCCCTTCTTCTTTATTTTTCCTGTTGGCTGCAACCCCGGATCCGCTTTGGATGGCCTGAGAGGTCGCTCTTATGGCAGATTGGCTCAGGATACGACCAGTTTTTAGCCCGTTCTCCACCATTTCTCCAATTTTAATTGCTTCCGCGAATGGTTTGCCCATGGCAGACATCATATTTTGGAAGTAATCAGCTTCCTGTGCTTGTAGAAAAACATTGACCATTTCAACCTCATCCATTGGAGGTTTGACCCTGGAGGCTTGCTCGCGCCATTTGATGGTGTACTCTCTGAAACTCTCCGAGGGTTTCTTTTTGAGATTGGATAGTGAGTTCCTATAGGGAGCGATGTCCACATTGTATTGGAATTGTCAGACAAAGTCCCGTGCCAAGTCATCCCATATGTGCCAACGAGATATATCCTTGTCCATGTACCATTCTAATGCAATCCCCGTCAAGCTTTCTCCAAAATATGCCATGAGAAGTTCCTCCTTCCCACCTGCTCCTCTGAGCTGGTTGCAGTACCTTTTCAGATGGGCTATGGGGTCTCCATGTCCGTCATATTTTTCGAACTTGGGGGTTTTGAACCCGAGAGGCAGATGGACGTGCGGGAACATGCACAAATCTGCATAGGAGACACTTTTCTGCCCGCTCAACCCCTGTATTTTTGAGGCTCTGTTAAATACTCTTCATTTTGAGTTATTTCTTCGTTCTCGAAGCTTTTCTTATCTTGTCCCAAAATGAACTCAGGCTGAGCTTGTTGGGGATATGCATTAAGAGTAGCATGAGCGGTATCATGATGGACGAATGCTGTTTGGAATGTGAATGCTGGCGGCTCGAAAATTGGCCCAGAGATAGTTGGTGGGGCCGTGGCGGAGATTGGTGGTGCAGTGAAAATGTTGGAAGACACACCAGAAAGGAAATCCTGGGGGCGAACCTCAGAAGGCCTTTCGGCAAAGTGAGCCGACATAGTTGGATATCCAAATGGCGTGGTTGGGTAGCTTATGGGGATGTTGGACGTCCCTCCTGCCCTGGGGATTATTTCTGGGAAACCCGGGATGATACTGGGCGGTTCCCTACCATTGGACCATGCGTCCCACATTTCCAGCATGCGACAACGCAGAGTCCTGTTCTCTTCAGCTGTTGCTCACTCAGATGTTGGGATGGATGGATTTAAGTCTTCCACATAAGAGTTGACGATTGGCAAGTGACTTTCAGACGTCATTTCTATGCTCCCTTTTGATCTAGTAAAGTAAGGATGGGAAGACAGGTTACCGCAAAACCAACCACCTTAAAATACCTTTACATTGAACCAACAAATCGTTAGGGTAAAACATTTATCACATAGGCAATCACACGTACGGGGTATGCAATGCACCTGATACTTTTTTATATGTTTTTGCAACAATTGTGTACTTCATCCCGACTTTATCTCTTGGTTTGTTTTTCTTTTTATCATTCTTGCTCTTCCCTTGTTATTGCTTCCGCTTTTTTATTCCTAGCTCGGTTTCTTTTATTATGGTTATGATCGAATCCTATGTGGATTGCCTACGTATCACGGCGCCGCGTGAATCAGATCATCACGTAGTTCATGCTAAAAAACACAAAGAAATACATACATTTTTTTTTCTAAAAGCTTCATTCTAAAAATTTCCATTCATTAAATAAACACTTTTGATTACAAAAAACTTGGAGCCCATTTTTGGAATTACAGAGTTTGCAAAACAGACTTGACACATATTTTCTAAAAATATAAAAACTACTGTGGACTCAAGACATGACTACGACTAGAAAAGTGAAATACAGACTCGAAAAATATCAAGAATACATTAGTGCTTCCGTTGCTCCAGGGGCCGGTGGGGCATCATTCGGCCTTGCCACGGGCCTGCGTGCTATGTCTTGTCGGAGGCGGTAAAGGTCGTCCATTATCTTGTGGACGAAGATCATAACTGCTGAGAAGAAAGTGGTCCGAGTCATATCTTCACATTTCTGACATCTGGTGACGATGTAGTCAGCTATCTCTTGGACCCTTCGCCTGATAATACCCTTCTCTTGAAGCAGGCGCCCGATTTGTTGGGATCTTGCCTCTAAAGTTTGGGCATCTTTGTGAATCTGTTCTTGCCATTGTTGCAACTCTTTTTCTAACAGAGCCATCATGGCATAGCACTGTTCCCTCTATGTTTTAAACCTTTTTGCCTGTTTGGCCATTTCGTTCTTGAGGGCGGACAATTTTTCCTTCAAGCCCACGACTTCCTGGTCATATTTCCTTTTTAGTCTCTGGACAAACTCTGTTTTTCTTCTGCACTTCTTGTCAATCTTGCCCGAACTTCGGCTAGTTCTTCTTCAGCTTTGTCTAAATCATTTCCCTGACCTAGGCCTCCAACTTGCTTATGGTGGCTCGGTAGCTGTTCTCTTTTTCTAACCAAGCCCAATGCTCTTGATTTTTCTTGGTGAATTGTTGTACATGGGGTCTCTTTGCGGGTCGTTCTTGCTCTTGATGCTCCCTGCTTCTTACGCCGTACCAAGAGGTGTAGGCGGGCTCCACTACCCCTTTGGATAAGTCTCTCACCCAAGTTTGATGTTCTAAAAACCTGCACTCGTTCCAGATTTGACGGACCCTGCCTTCAGGAAATGCAGCTCTTGGGCATAACTCAATGGCTTGTTGGCTCAGATCCTCGTCATGGGGAACACCCTATTGTCTCCCCAACTGGCGTAAGACCCGGTGCGGGGCATATGGCTGAATGATTCGCAGGCCCATTAACAGGAGATAGCAAACCTCAACAGACATGTTGATAACCTCGCTGAGAGGGAGCCACCCGAACGTCCACTCGATTTGGTTGGCAGTCAGTGAGCTCAAGTATGAGTACCAGGCTTCTGTGCCCTCAGGAAATTGGTGACCTTTTACCCGAGTACTATGTTCCTCGATGCAATTCAAACTGGTTAAACCGTAGTTCATATAGTCTGGGCGGTGACAAAGGTGCTCGATCAACCGGATTTGTAGTAGCAGGTTGCACCCTTCAAAGAATTTTCCCCCAGATTGGAAAATTGTCAGAGCACGGTAAATCTCGGCTAAGACAATCGGTATAAGTGTGCCATTGGACTTTTTCATCATGAAGTCGGCTATTCCCACAAGCTCGATGTCTATGCATCCGTCACTTCTTGGGCAAATCAAGGTGCCCAAGAATGCTACCGCAAAAGCTAGCCCCCGGCGGGCTTCCCATTTAGCATGATCTTTGTGAGTTAGACCAGTGTTGTTAGCCTCATAACCCTGGGGATCTCCATAACGTCTGTAAAGAAAATAGAAAGTTCAAAAACCTTCCGACAAGTGTGGGTCTTGGACGTCCCGGCTAATGTTCAACAGATCCAAAAACTTGTGGGGAGTCACCGCCCTGGGTGCCACTGGGTACCGACTTCTGATATTGTCATTGAGACCAGAATACCCTGCTATTTCCTCTAGCGTGGGCGTCAATTCAAAGTCTGAAAAGTGGAATATGTTGTGGGCGGGATCCCAAAACGGTACT
Organism: Nicotiana paniculata; assembly: GCA_005239505.1. Taxonomy (NCBI): domain Eukaryota; kingdom Viridiplantae; phylum Streptophyta; class Magnoliopsida; order Solanales; family Solanaceae; genus Nicotiana; species Nicotiana paniculata. Next base: position 5,388 of record ML318028.1, read on the forward strand.
AGAGCCTCGATGATGTCCAACCTCGACTTGATCTTTAAAAGGCCAGTAAGTCCCCCTAAAGCTTTCATAACAGACTTTCTACTGGTTTCCCCCAAGTTTCTTCACCACATATGGAGTCCTAGAGGGATTTCCTCGACTACCCTGAAGGGGATGTTTTCAACTGTATTCATCCCGCACATTCGTTTTTTGATTAAGACCACATAAATTTTTTGAAAAGTGTCATTTTGGCAAAAGGGTTTTGTAATAAAGAAAAATGGACCACCTTTGTGAATACGGCCCTTTAAGGCTGTGTTCACGAATTGGGTCAAAATTTAAAGACAAAACACAAGCGGCCACTTTTGCAAAACGGCCTTCCGGCGCCCCACTTGGGCGATCAGGCTATAATGGAGTCACCTAATTTCATTTAGGGCTATATCCTTTTGATTTTGAAAAATGGAGTTGGACCCGATGAGGGTTACCTACGTATCTCACATCCGGTGAGAATCAAACAAAGCGTAGTTCGGGAAAATCCTGACTGATTAAAAATATACACCCACTTTTGTTTTATATATATTTTTTCAAGAATTTTTGCAGAGTTTCGGGATAAATATGAGAATTTTCAAAATAGGGTGAATTCTCTATTCTACCTCACTCTTGGTTTTTATGTTCATTTTTTGGTTTAGACGGTCAATACACAAGCTGAGACAAATAAATGCATGCGTAGCAAGTAAGATGCATCGGGGTAGTCTTTCATTTCGGGTACCCCTGTCCTAGATGGACTCAACCCTATGTTGAGCCCCCTAAGTCAAATGCGCATGATGCAGATAAGCGTTCCTACTAGGGATCCGACATGAGGTTTTGTTATTCTAGGTTTAAACCTGGGGTTTTGTTCTAGACCAGGCTTACCCGAGCGGACAGCTCGAGCCGAGGTCGGGACAGCGTACCGGGAATACAGAAGCTTCACCGGCTTTGCAACTTATCCGTACCTCGTTCTAAGATTTAGATATGACTCTAACATAAAAGAAGTCACACGAAGTGCACACTTCTCAGATGATTTAGAAGACCCAGAGAGAAAAGTGTTTCAGCACAATTTATACACAGTTCAGATAATATCAAAGCGGTAAAAAGTGACATTTAGCACATTAGGTTTAAACATGTAAAAATCAGATAATAAAGCCAAACAAAACAGTCTATTTCAAGCTCGAATTCTTGAACCCTGAACCAGATATTCTGGGTTCGATCCCCAGCAGAGTCGCCAGAGCTGTCACACCTCCTTTTTCCATCCCCAGGATAATGAAGGGGTAATAAGGGAGTTTTCCAATTAAAGTGACATTATTCGGATTTGGGATTTATTTATTTATTTCAGAGTCGCCACTCGGATTTTTGACGATGCTCCGGGACACCGTGTTATTTAAAAATCCCAAACCGAGGAAATTTTGACTATGTTTTAATTTGTCTGTGACCAGAAATCCGAGTAAGGAATTTTGTTAACCCGGGAGAAGGTGATAGGCATTCCCGAGTTTCGTGGTTCTAGCACGGTCTCTTAACTATTAATATTTGGCCTGATTATCTTATTATTTACATATTTTAAACCTATTGTGCTTTTTAGCCTTTTTCACTTTTTAGCCGCTTTTAATTTTTATGGATTTATCTTGAAACAAATCACGATGGCGTGCACTTGTTTTTTTTGGACATATTGCAATTATGCCACATGAAATGCACCCGTAACTGCAACACATGATTTTAATATAATTTGAAGTTGAAGACGGGGACATGAGTTGTCGCACCCGAGTGTAGATTACGTAGTCAGGACTATGGTCGTGACGGTTTTATAGTGCCTATTTGAGGTGATATTTGATTATTCTTTATGTTTTCTATTTGAAGGAACATTTTAGTTTTAAAATCAATTAGTACATTTTATGAATTTATCTTGGACAAGTTACGATGACGTACACTTGTTATTTTTGAACACATGGTAATCACGTCACATGAAATGCATCTGTGGTTGCTATATGCGTTTTATTAGTTGTTTGGAGTGAGGGTCAGGGGCATGAGTTGCCACTCCCGAGTGTAGGTTAAGGTAATTTGAGGTAATACTCGATTTTTGTAAAGTTTCAAAGTAAAGGTGTTCATCCTACCTAAGGATTACCTAAAATGATGTTCAATAACCTAAAGATAACATGTTTTGGGCTATGGCCTCGTGTAAGCCCCAAATTGTATAACTTTAGGCCATCCTACTTAGGTTATTTGGACATGATTCGAAAAAAAGAAGTAAGGACAAACATACTAACACATCTCACATCTATATGGTAATAAATAAGGCAAATTTTGAATTGTGAATATAAGGTTACATGTACAAGATTTCTTTACCGTTTGATCTACTCCTATATACTAAACAAGAGTAATTATACACAGCTCATGGATCTAACATGGAATTTTGTCTTAAATTTTGTGACAGAACAAGCCTAAAGAAAAAAAAAACTGAATTAAACTATGGTTGCTTTTATTTAGAGCGGACAGTTTAAGAAAAGATCCAGATTTCAGATTCTACCTTTTTGATAATCGATTTAAAAATCCGTTTGTGTTCAGTAGTGAGAAATTTACAGCGGATTTCGTGAATGAAAACACTTCTCATGCTAATTGACAACAGAAGAGAAGAAGGACTGGTTACAGATTGTTTAACACAATTGATGGGTCTAACATTCCAGGCCCCATAGCCTGAAATTCAGACACTACCAGGCTTGATTGGGCCATGTTTACGAGTCTGGCCCACCTCGGGTGACCTTGGCATGTCTGGACCATAACTACTATAGTAATAAACATTTCCGAATTAAGAAAAATACAACTGATCATAAATTTATATAGTTCTGTCCATATTTACAACTGAAAAAAGGCGAAATGTACATAGAAGACTGTAGATATGCTATTAATATTACATTATTCCTGAATCATAGTAATACTGATTTATTAATAGGAAAAATAAAGAAGGGAAAAACAAAACTAGTTGCTGCTCCTGTGCAAGCCATCAAACATGTCCTTCGAAGATTTAAACTTGCATTTTAGTTATAAGTCCAAAGTTTGAGTACTTGGACAGTATTAACGACAGACCTTTGGGAATTTTTGTGAGATGAATCTAGTCACAAAAGGGAGTTAGATTCGTCCTTAATGATGCCATAAGAGAACAAAATATGTTCATGCCTTCTTATGGACTGAATCTAACCATAGAAAAGGTTAGATTCAAACCTAGTGATATTACTTTGTTTAGACTCTTTAACATTCATCTTTGTGTCATGCAACAGATTTCAACAAGAATTTATTCAAATACTTTGACTACTATTGGGAATTTTGAGGAGTGAATCCGACTATTTTGTTACTTCAGATTCACTTTCCTAAAGCTCCATCTCATTACACACTTATATCCTTTGAAGGATAATTTTCAGCAAAGCCAAACTACTGTTATGAACTATTAATGGGGTGAATTTGACTATTAGAAAGTTAGATTCATCTACCCTAGTTCTAATTCAACATAATTCTAAACCATATAGAGGCTTGTCCATTTAGGCATTTTAGAGGATGAATCTGACCAATCAAAGGTTCAGATTCCTCACTCTAATTCCCTTCTTAATTACATATTTTATACCTTTTAAAAAAGGGTAAACTTCAGCCAACCATGCTAATGTTTGTGCACTGCTAAGGGGTGAATTTGACTATTAAGAAGTCATATTCATCTACCCTAATGCCACTGTCCTAAACTATCTAGAGACTTGCTTATTGAATCTTTTTATTGACCAAAGAGACTCAATTGAAAGCATATTTCTGCATTCTTACTGATGGAATCTGACCATAGAGAAGGTCAGATTCAACACCTTAATGCAGCTTGTTTCCTAATATAGGACCATGAGTACTTATCACATTTATATACATATAATATTAAGCAAACAATCATGCACCAACAGGAGAAATACTAACACCAAGACATTACCTATCACACTCGCAGAGTCATTATCATGCCAATAAACATCTACACAGTCACATTTAACAAAACAGGAACAATAACTTCATTCATCAACAACAACCAGTTTTACACAGTGAGCAGAAAATGAGGATTCTAGTCCAAAAATTTCATTAAGAAGAGATGAACTGATACATACCTTTAAAGAGAAAAACAGCAAAGAGACTTGAACAAATAAAGGTCAAATATGAACAATAAACAACAAAGAGGAAAAGAAATCAACAGCAGCAAATAGAAACCCAAAGAACTAACCCCAGCTCCACAAACCAAACCAGAGGAACTTTTCTGAAGTAGATCAAAGAAAACCACCCACTGAGAAGACCTCCAAAAAACCTTCAAGAGTTCTTGAGAAAACAGATTCCTTTCTACTGATTTGTTTTAGACATTTTGAATAAAGAACTATTCTGATTTGCTTTCCAGTGTTCAGTAAAAAGCAGTTGTAGAGTGAATTTTCAGAGTGTCCAAAAAATCTGCTTCCAGTCTAAAGGGAAGGGGGTCTATTTATAGACTATTTGGGAGTGGGGTATCCTATGGTATATTCCTATTTCAAAAGCTGAACTAGTACATCGGGCAGCTGTCAACCCTATCTTTGGGACAACTGCCCCTATTCTAGAACTTTCAGCCCATGAAATGACCTAAACAACCCTTAAAAATCTGATTTCTTAACCTACCATACCTAATATACCCCTTGAGGTCTTTGAAATTACCATTAGGTAACCAGGGTTAAACTTGCTTGGGTTATTGTTTAACTATAGTTAACTAACACTAGTTAGGTCCCACAAGTGGCTACTAGTTGTTCTTTAACCAAGGTTAGATTAACTAATTAAAGGTTAAATGATTAAATGCCTAAAGATAGTTTTCATACTAATTATCCATGTTTAAGTTAATTAAATAAAGTAGGTCAATCAATTTAATTTCTTAATTTAAACTAAGCTGAGTTAGTTAAGTAATTCAAATTGGTTACCTAAAATCAGAGGCTTAACCAATTATTAAGCCCAGATTAACTAATTTGTTTTAGCTAATTAATCCTAAGCTAATTATCTTTGGACAGATTTTTTTAGTTAACTAATTAAGAGGTTAGCTAAGTTAGCTTCTAGGTCGAGGGAGTTGAAATTATTTTAAGGTGAAATTATATTGAACTTAGTTAACTCAAATGCACAACTGGTCCTAACTAGTTTTCCTTAGATCAATTGATAGAAACAACACGGTTGTTAGAATTGATTAATTAAGAGGCTTAATCCCTACTGATTCTAAACTGGTTTAAGAGGTTGATTAGGTGTTGGATAATTATTAATCCTAGGTTAAATGATTTATTTTAGTCAGTTAATCCCAGACTAATTATCTTGGACAAGATTTCATGACTTACCAATTAATAAAAGTGGTTAGTTTATTAGAATGCTTCTTGATCTTAGTTAATTATATTAGTAACTAAACTCTTAATGAAGTTTGGATCCTAATTAACTAATAAAATAATCTAGGCGAATGATTAATCTTCAGACTACACTACAATCAACAGACGAGTTGAGGTAATTATCTAATCAGGCTTTGAAAATAATTCAGCAATAGACTAAACATCAGAAAACATGTTAGGGAATCAACTAATTTGGGATAGGGAAGTATACTTAGGGTAAAAATAGTGAAGAAAAACATGAATCAACTAAACTAACTGCTCGTAATCAAATTTAACTGAGAAAATAGGCAAGAAGACCTATTTAATTGATGATTAACAGATAATCCAGTTATCAATTGACAAGAACAATTAAACCTAAACATAGCTACCACATAATCAGAGCATGCATTTAATGACTATACTAAAATGAAAACAGTGACCTAAAGCATGAACAAAACAACGATACACATATATGACCCTATTTGATGAGTTAATTCTGAGAAATTAAATCAATAAAAGAAGTGACATATACGAATGAGTAACATGATAACAAAGACTAAAGAGTAATGATTTTAATTAGAAAAGGAAACAAAAACCCAAAAAACAAAGAACAACAGATAGGAAAAGGGAAAGGGGAGGGGGATACTAGTGGGCGTTTGGCCGGATTCCGGCGAGGTTTGGAAATAACCCAAACCTACATGAATCGATAACTCTTAAAAAGGGCTATCAACTCATGTAAGTGAGATTCATTGACAGTCTTCAAGTCGACAGGGTGGGTCTTTAGGGTTTTATGGATCTCAGATCTGAGATCGGTCGATTTTGGGTGAGTTTTTGGGCAAACTGGTTGTGGGATGGGATTAAGGGGGAGGAGAAGGTTATAGGGTGAGAGTTTGGGGTTGTTTGGAGGTCGTCCGCCACCAGTAGACAATTTTCGGTAGGCGGAGCAAGGTGGAAATCCTAGGAGGCTAGGGTTTTTTTTAGAGAGAAGAGAGAGAGAGACGGACGAGGGGGGTCTCTAAGGGATTTGGGAGGTGAGTTCTGAGGGGGGTGGGGCGTGTTAGGACAGATTTATAGTGTAGGGGTTCTTAGTTTCGGACCGTTGGATCAAAGTGATCCAACGACTGAGATGAGAAGGGGCTTAATATGGGGTCATTTTGGGTGACTCTGGGTTGGCCGGGTCTGAGTCCATTTGGGATGGGTATTTAAATGGGTTGTAGAGAAAGGATTTGAGCCTGGGCAGGCTTAGCCCAGGTCCTGTTTTACTATTCTTATAGTTAATTAAATAATTCCAATTAAGTTTAAACTTAGCAAAAAATGTAATAATTAACTTTAACTTAATTTTTGTCTAATTTATACAATGATTAATAAATTAATTAAGAGTAAAATATTTAATTTGATACTCGTAATCATCTAGAAAACAAATACCGAAAAAAATGATTAAATCAAACGATTAATCGCTAAGTCTACATTATGTCAAATAGTCATCACTTTTGTTGTTATTTTATTCAATTAATTACCCATAATGAATATATAATTCCTTGATAATAATGATGCGCCTAATTACGCAAAATTAAAATTATTTTAAAGGACGAATTATGAATATGCAATGCAAAATAAATTCACAATTAACACTAAAATTCAAATAAAAAATTGTGAAATTAATTTATTTTATTGAATTTGTAGGAGTATATGGTGAGTGAAAAATCACATGCTCACACTTGCGTCCTAAGACTTTTCTATGATACCTTTCTATTGATTCATATGTTCAAAAATGACGTGAGCATGGATCTTGGAACATATACTCTTCTTGTTCGCGGTCTTTGTAGGAATAGGAATCCTGAGCGTGATTGTGCTGTTTTTGAGCTAGAGTGATTCGAGAGGGTTCCTCCCTATGGATACCATGTATGATAATATCGTCAAAGAATTTGAGGAAAGGGGTTTAAAGGAAGAAAAGAAACGTATCGAAGAACTGATGTTACAAGCTAAGTTGCAAGAATCAGGCACTTCATCCGAGAGACATTTAAAGATTGAAGAATGAATCTTTTCTTGTTTTAGGACATAACCAAGCAGTTTCTCCTTTATTTGCTCTTCATAATTTCATATCATTAAGGTGTTCTGATTCCTTAGCTTGAAAGAAAATTGGACATGCTGCCACATACTACTTAAATTTTCCATCATTTCACTCATAATATGAGTCATACTTTGTTTAATGCCAAAATCTGCCACGTTATGTCTTTATCCAAAATATTTTGGATAATTACCAATTACTCGCATAATTAAGAATTATCTCAACTTACTTAAAATACTACTCAGTTTTAATACATTTTATATAACTTACTATCATGGTCATGTGGTACCATATCAAATTAACACATACACTATTATTTCATTAAAATATCCATGTAAAAATACATATATTTTCTCAACTTTCAATTTTCCTAATATCATATAAAGAGTACAAATTTTCGTACACTTAATTCTTAAAATAGTAAAAAGATCACATTATTTTCTTGTGAGAAAATAAATTCTATCTTTACAATAAAGAAAATCTCATATTATTTGTATAATTTAAAATATCTTCGAAAGTAGTAACATTAATAACTATTAAAATCATACTTTTCAAACTTTTTACAAAAACGCTCCACTCAATATAAATATCATATCAAAATGTATCTAACGGTATCAAGGTTGTTAAAGTTACGGGGTCTTATGGTAAAAATCCTCTGTAGAAAAGTACTGGATGTAACATGAGAAGTCCTCTACAAACCAACGATAATAACCTGCTAACCCCAGGAAACTCCCGATCTCGGTCGATGTGGTAGGACGAGGCCAACTCTGGTGTTACACCCCAGGTTTTCGTATGTAAAATTACGTCATAAGTAAATTGATGAAAACTCGGAAATGATGTTACATCCTACATTTTCGTACATTGAAGTTTCGTTGTAAGTTAACCGACGTAAGTTCGGGAATGAGATTATTTTGAGATTATAATCATTATGCTATTTCAAACTAGTGATGAGTAAATTCGTGCAGTTGAGAGGGTAAGCAAGTAGAAGAAAATGAATTTCGTCGAGGTTTGTCATTTTGGGATAAAATATGGCCCGAGCTAAAATAGCCTGTATTTATGGATTAATACCATACAAGGTACCCCATGGCAATGATAGTAAGTTGTATAACGTGTGTTAAAAGTGAGTAGTATTTTAAGTAATTTGAGATAGTCCTTAATCATGTGGATAATTGGATAATTATGAATTTTTAAGTGGGAGATTAACTTGTAAATTGAATTTTATGGATAATTAATTATGTGACATTTTGGATAATCATTAGGGGACACTACTTCCACGTGGGATGTCCAAATCTTGGCAGCAAATTGCCAACAATAACTTGCCTAAGGAGGTGGTGTCATTATTAAATCCATATCTCAATTTTGGGGTGGAAAAATGGTATCAAAAAATCCTTTCTTAATTCACAAAGTAAGAAAGTCTTATGACTTTGTAAGATTAGAGAAACTATACAGATGAACTTCAACAAAAGGCATACACAATAGTATGATCAAATTCAAAGGAAAGATTCATCAACTTATTCAAAATATTAGCAACGTGATTTTGCTACAAAAATCATACGAGAATATGTAATGTTATAGCAAAGGAATTTTGCGATTCTAAGGGAGTACGGTGTAACCTTTTCCAAGAATATCATACGGATTTTTCTCTACTCCAGGTATGTTAAGGTTATCCCTTCTTTCTTTTGGCATGGTCCAAATTATACTGAAGAAACGAGAAAATACACAGTTTCTGTAAATTACTCTATTCATAGAAATAGTAGGGGTGTCTATATTTTTGATTCCCCATGAGAATTATTATTATTTTCTGTTCATGGGTCTCAGAATAATACGCAATTGGAAAAGTTTATCCGGAAGGAATAGAAAGATTATTACGTACTTTTCATGCATTTCATACATGTGCATTGACCCATGACTAGATGGCGTTATATACGCGTATATATGTAAATATATGTATATAGGATATGGGAAAAAGGTTACGGCGTTATATATGCACCACCACCTGATCAGCTGGTATATGATGATGATGTTGCCCACAGTGGCTGAAATATGATTCAAACGACGTTATATACGCGTATATATGTATGTATACTTAACGAAATTATGTACGTGTATATATGTATGTATATATATGTATAGGGGATATGGGAAAGGTTATGGCGTTATATACGCACCACCACCTGATCAGCTGGTATACGATAATGAATTTTCCCACAGTGGCCGATATGATATGATGGGATGCCCTCAGAGGCTGATGATGTTATGAAACATATACCTATGCACGACATGACATTCATACGCATATGCATGATGCTAAAGTGATTTATTATTTACAGAGTTATCCAGACATACATGTTGAGTCAATTACTCTATATCTCTTCCATGTCTCTTATGTATTTGTTTATGTGCCTTACATACTCAGTACATTATTCATACTGACGTCTCTTTTGTCTGGGGACGCTGCGTTTCATGCCCGCAGATCCTAATAGACAGGTCGAGAGTGCTCCAAGTAGGCTATCAGCTCAGCGGAATATGTTGGTGCGGTCCATTTGCTTCGGAGTTGCTCGTTTGGTTATTATGATTTAGAAACGTATTGTTTGGTAAGGCGGGACTCTGTCCCGACCTTTATGATATTTATGTACTCTTAGAGGCTTGTAGACATATGTCGTATATATAAAGGATTATGTTAGCCTATTAGCCCCGTATGTCATGTGTATGTAATGATGTAATAAGAAAGATACATTACGTTGGTACTCGGTTGGGTAAGGTACCGAGTGCCGTTCTCGCTCCCAGGTTCAGGGCGTGACAAAAGTGGTATCAGAGCAGTTCTGTCATAGGGAGTCTACAAGCTGTGTCTAGTAGAGTCTTGTTTATGGGTGTGTCGTGCACCACACTTATAGGCAGGAGGCTACAGGGCATTTAGGATTGTCACTCTTTCTTCTTACTCTAGATCGTGTAGTAGAACTCACTTATAAGAATTCAAATTTCGAAATTCTATTCTATTCGTAGTAAGACGATACCTATATCCGGAAAGAAGGTTAGAAAGAGAGATAGTTGAGAAAAAGCTGAGTCAGAGGAATTGAATTTTTGTATGGTGCCTACGATAAGTAAATGTGAGGTTTTTAGCAGATCAAGGGTGTACTGAAGTGTGTAAGCTTCCTGATAAGAAGCCTTAAGGCAAGAACGCCTATCCATCTATATGGTGAAGGAAAATGAGATATTAAGAAGGTAAGTACAAGTTTCAGTAAGTAAAAGGAGCAAGGTGAAAAAGGGTACGAGGTACCCAGTTAATGAAGGTTAACATTGTTTATAATTGAGGCAGAGAAAGATAAGCTTTTTGAGTTATATTCAATAGTAACAGAGGTATATATAATTGGTCGCACCCATTCCAGATATGCCCTATGGGGGTTAACAAAAGTAGTATAAGAATATATGATGGATGAATTGTTTGTATTAGTTGACATTTCCGAAGGATAAAGTGCTAATAGATCTCCTTGTGAGACCCTCCGATGGTGCACTCTAAAATATTACAACTAGCTATGAGTAATACAAAGATAGGCATTGGAAGCCTCGAAAGGACAAATATCATATTAGTATGACTCACGTCCCTAGTAGAGAGATAATGTTAAGCAACCTGAAGGGCCAGTGGATGGAGCAAAGGGGAGCTAAAAACAAAAGAATATCTTGTCGATAAATTTTTAGAATAAAGTGATAGATAGAAATGTTATCTGGAAAATAAGAAGAGAGTTAATGAATCAATTATGAGTAAGATGTGATACATGGATGATAATGGTAAAAAAAAAAAAAAAAAAAAAAAAAAAAGGAAAAAAGAAGAAATGAAGTTGAATGTGATGCAACCCTAAAAGTAGCATAGGATCTTCAACTCTTGGCCAAACATTTTCCAACCAAAGATATCCCAGTCTTCAGTTGACGNCGGACTGAATGATTGGATAATAGTCGGTATCATTAGAATTTCAGATTTTGCCCTGGCGTTAATAGAATGGAAAAAAGAAGAAAATTCATGAGAAATTCAGAAAATGGTCATTCAGGAAGACACTTCCTTAAAGCAAGAAATGTGAGAGAAAGTTAAGCTTAAGGGACTATATGTGCTAGTTACACTAATTTCCACCATTACGAGTGAAGAATTTTTTTATCCTTGGTACAGAAGGATTACCTCAAGGAGATTAAGGTTCATTGATGATGCGAAAGGACATCAAAGATGGAGAGGAAAAACGTCTATAGGCAGGTCGTCGTAGCTCCAAGTCTTGGTACTCCCTTAAAGGGGGGAATATGGAATGATAAAGGAGAAATGCGATAAAAATGAGAAAGGGATGAGACTACACTTATTCAAAGCCTACAGTTATGCTACGACACCATAGAATTACGCAAACACGATGTTAGGGGAAGGAAGTAAGGGTTCCTGTCCGAGATATTATTGATTAATAAGGAGCCAGTGCGAGAGACAAGTTAAGACAAAGGAAATGACCCAAGAAATATTACGCGGAATATTGATACGGGAATAGGATAATAAGCAATTAGTAGTTGATTCAAGAAGAGCCTAGCAATGGCTAGACAAGAGAATACAAACAAATCAACAGATCGTGCAAAATAAACATAGGGAACCCCTATATGAGGAATTCAGCCTTACAGTTATGACATCGTGATCCTTGAAAATTATCCATATAGGATTTGGGGAAGTTAAAAAGGTACCGTATGAGTGTTACGAAAATAAAAGAAAGTGTCACCATGAATACAATCAAAATATTAGTTCAGGAGTAACCCTACAAGCACAAGGGCGCGGAGGTATACAACTACAGATGATTATAGGCAAGTAAGGACATCAAAAAGGTCTGTAATAAGCCCACAACTTTACGAAAGTTAAGGGTTCTCCCTAAGTACTACAATGAAAGACTAGCTGAGGAAATAAGGAAGAAGGCTTCAACCTAAGCACAACGACCTAAAAAGGAAAGGGTCGGGTAACAACTGTCTCACAACAACATTGTAAGCACTCCAAAGAAAAGTGGCCCTACCTTGGTTAATGAACGGGAAGAAAAAAAAAAGATTAATTAAAAGTAAAAATTCAAAGGTCATATGAGTTGTATGAAAACTATAGCATGGGTGGGAACCAATATAAGCTAAGTATGGACGCAACAAGGGGGAAGAAAGACTAGGAAAGGAAATAGCTTACGTTGAAAGAAAGCCAAAATGTAACAAAAGAAATTATTCGATCAATGATCCAGAGTTGGTTACGTTATGAACTCACTTAAGGGTTCGGAGTTTTATACATGCAGCATATACAGCCGTAGAAGATTCTGGTATACGTTAAAAGAAAAAATTGAGCCCAGGTCATAAACGAAGGATTAAATTGTTAAAGGATTGTATCATGCATATTCCCCAGCGCCCATGAGCGGCTAAACATAATAACTAATACCATGAACCCTAGAGCGGAAGATAAGTCAAGCCGACATAAAGGTCGATCAGGAGAAGGAGGAAACTAAAGAGTTACATCAACAAAGTAAATCAGGAATCTGATTATTGGACCCAGAAAATTATAGGCTTCATGATTAAGAACATGGAATCAGAGGTACAAAGAGAGATAGTACAGTAGCTATATTCTATAACGTCTCTACAATAAAACCAATTAGAAGAAGTATCAGCCTCATAAGAATTCATATGAAGCTCCTACCGAATTGTGTATGCCCCAGAGGTACAAGTATTATGATAAATCTTCAAGTTGTGAACGTGAATTATACCTATGTAGAAGGGAGGTCATGAAAGAGATAAAAGATGCGATGCAAGATTTTAAGGTAAGAAAGTTAAAGGTGAGCAACATACGAATACTCAAATGCAGAAGGTTGTGAATAGTCCATATTGCGGATTAAAGGCTAGAAGTGCGGGGATCCAGTATCCAGGAATGATAGCAGCATCGCCAGTGGCTTATATTTAAGCCTATGGTTTATAAGTACCAAAAGGTCTAATTAGAGAGTAAAAGAAGAGTTAGAGACGATGTGATGTCTTGATTGATGTTCCAGAATAACATAAGGAGATCTACAGTGCAAACAAGTTGAAGGAAGGTTGCGAACAATATGAATAGATATGTGTAGGTCGCAAGCTAAAGTATGGTAAGGTGACAAGGTTTTAGGAAGACATGAGTAAAGTAAGAAAAGGTGAGTGAAAAGGTGACAAGAATGGATACGTTCTTGGGATTAAGCTCATGAAAATAAGAGAGTTGATGGATTCTCTAAGTTATAGAAGGCTTAGTATATCCAGAATGAACTCAAAGGAATCTAAGACTAGTAGCACTTATAAGAGATGGAATGCTGCCCTGGTAGTGGAATAAGGGCGTAATTGTGATAGATAAAGGATGACGTTTGGGCCTTCGATTAAGTAATGACTTGAAGAGAATTTCATGAATTGTAAGGGTCTAAAATACCCATATAAGGTGAATCACATCGAGATACTATGAAATACGATTATGGAAATCACTTCAAATGTTCCGCGATGCAACGGGAGCCCAAGTGATTATGTAAGGGGTTTCAAGTTATCAGTGGTAAAGTGTAGATCAATATTGAGGTGAATCAATAATGGATGATAAAAGTCATAAAGCATGAGATGAGACTAGGCCGTCATTCTTAAGATGAACAGTAATGAGGAAACATTAAAGGACTTAGACTTATGCATATAGGATAAACAACGAGAGTAAGCCAGAATTTGGTAGTAGACCTCATCAACTATAAATTGAAGTAAGAGCTATGGTATAATATGACCTATCTTGATGCAGTAAAGTCATACGGATGGATAAACAGATCTATGAAATAAGGTATAACAATATTCGTAAGCTCAACAAAGCACCGAGCGAAGAACTTTAGGATATCTATAGATGCCCAGAGGGACATATTGTCAAGCTTTGTATATGTTTACAAAGTGAAGCCTAGATATTGGCCAAAATCTAGAGGAAAAAAAGAGATAAGAGTCGCATAGGCGCACTTACAAGGTCAGAGTCGTACAAGCTGCATGATGGAAGGTAGCAACAGTTACGAGATTGGAAGGATTCCGACGACAAGTCATGGTGTGAGAAGGAGGCCTAAGGGGGGAATGCCCTGGACTTTGGATTTATTCACAGAACAGTCGCCTAGATGGCAAGGGAAGTTCTAAAGTATTTGGAAGACATAGGTTATGAAAATAATAAGTGCATCAGTCAACATTCGAGGACGAATGTTCCAAAGGGGGGGGGGGGAATGATGTTACACCCCAGGTTTTCGTATGTAAAATTACGTCATAAGTAAATTGATGAAAGCTCGGAAATGATGTTACATCCTACATTTTCGTACGTTGAAGTTTTGTTGTAAGTTAACCGACGTAAGTTCGGGAATGAGATTATTTTGAGATTATAAGCATTATGCCATTTCAAAAAAGTGATGAGTAAATTCGTGCAGTTGAGAGGGTAAGCAAGTAGAAGAAAATGAATTTCGTCGAAGTTTGTCATTTTGGGATAAAATACGGCCCAATCTAAAATAGCCGGTATTTATAGATTAGTACCATACAAAGTATCCCATGGCAATGATAGTAAGTTGTATAAGGTGCGTTAAATGTGAGTAGTATTTTAAGTAATTTGAGATAGTCCTTAATCATGTGGATAATTGGATAATTATCAATTTTTAAGTGGGAGATTAACTTGTAAATTGAATTTTGTGGATAATTAATTATGTGAAATTTTGGATAATCATTAGGGGACACTACTTCCACGTGGGATGTCCAAATCTTGGAAGCAAATCGCCAACAATAACTTGCCTAAGGAAGTGGTGTCATTACTTAAATCCATATCTCAATTTGGGGTGGAAAAATGGTATCAAAAAATCCTTTCTTAATTCACAAAGTAAGAAAGTCGTATGACTTTGTAAGATTCGAGCAAGTATACGGATGAACTTCAACAAAAGTCATACACAATAGTATGATCAAATTCAAAGGAAAGATTCAGCAACTTATTCAAAATATTACCAACATGATTTTGCTACAAAAATCATACGAGACTACGTAATGTTATAGCAGAAGGGAGTACGGTGCAACCTTTTCCAAGAATATCATACGGATTTTTTCCTACTCCAGGTATGTTAAGGTTATCCCTTCTTTCTTTTGGCATGGTCCAAATTATATTGAAGAAATGAGCAAATACACAGTTTCTATAAATTACTATATTCATAGAAATAGTAGGGGTGTCTATATTCTTGATTCCCCATGAGAATTATTATTATTTTCTGTTCATGGGTCTCAGAATAATACGCAGTTGGAAAAGCTTATCCGGAAGGAATATGGAGATTATTACATACTTTTCATGAATTTCATACATGTGGATTGACCCATGACTGATGGTGTTATATACGCATATATATGTAAATATATGTATATGGGATACGGGAAAAAGGTTACAGCGTTATATACGCACCACCACCTGATCAACTGGTATATGATGACGATGTTGCCCACAATGGCTGAAATATGGTTCAAACGGCGTTATATACGCGTATATATGTATGTATACTCAACGGCATTATACACGCATATATATGTATGTATATATATGTATAGGGGATATGGGAAAGGTTATGGCGTTATATACGCACCACCACTTGATCAGTTGGTATACGATAATAATTTTACCCACAGTAGCCGATATGATATGATGGTATGCCCTCAGAGGATGATGATGTTATGAAACATATACCTATGCACGACCTGACATTCATACGCATATGCATGATGCTAAAAGTGATTTATTATTTACAGAGTTATCCAGACATACAGGTTGAGTCAATTACCCTATATCTCTTCCATGTCTCTTATGTATTTATTGATGTGCCTTACATACTCAGTACATTATTCGTACTGACATCCCTTTTGCCTGGGGATACTGCATTTCATGCCTGCAGGTCCTGATAGACAGGTCGAGAGCCCTCCAAGTAGGCTATCAGCTCAGCGAAAGATGTTGGTGCGCTCCATTTGCTTCGGAGTTGCTCGTTTGGTTAGTATGATTTAGACACGTATTGTTTGGTAAGGTGGGACTCTGTCCCGAACTTTATGATATTTATGTACTCTTAGAGGCTTGTAGACATATGTCGTGTATATAAAGGATTATGTTGTCCTATTAGCCCCGTATGTCAAGTGTATGTAATGATGTAATAAGAAAGATACGTTACGTTGGTACTCGGTTGGGTAAGGCACCGAGTGCCGTTCTCGCTCCCAGGTTCGGGGCGTGACATCTGGACTGCCTCGTTCTTCTTGGGATCTACCTTAATACCCTCGCCTGATACAACATGCCCCAAGAATTTTACAGAATCTAACCAGAACTCGCACTTGGAGAACTTAGCATACATATTATGTTTCCGCAAGATCTGAAGCACAACTCTCACTATGCGAGTAGATCAATATGTCATCAATGAAGACAATGAAAAAAGAATCTAGATACGACCTGAACTCTCGGTTCATCAAATCCATAAACGCTAGCGGGGCATTAGTCAAGACGAAGGACATCAACAAAAACTCATCGTGACCATATCTAGTCTGGAAGACCGTCTTCGAAACATCCGAAGCACGAATCTTCAGCTGATGATAGAAAGATCTAAAGTCAATCTTAAAGAACACCCTGTCACCCTGAAACTGGTCAAACGAATAATCAATAAGCGAAAACAGGTATTTGTTCTCAAGGGTAACTTTGTTCAACTAGCGGTAATCAATGCACATCCGCATAGTCCCATCATTTTTTTTCACGAACAACACCGGTGAACCCTAAGGCGACACACTCGGTCTGACGAACCCCTTGCTAGAAACTCCTCAAGTTGTTCCTTCAACTCCTTCAGATCCATATGGTACGGTGGAATAGAGATAGGCTGGATACCTGGAGCCAAATAAATACAACAATTGATATCACGATCTGGTAGCATGCCTGGTAGATCAGAAGGAAACACATCGAAGAACTCCCGCACCATGGGCACTGAATCAATCGTCAGAGTCTCTGCAGCAGTATCCCGAACATAAGCTAGATAAGCCAAACAAACTTTCTCGACCATGTGTCGAGCCTTCAGGAAAGAGATAACTCGACTAGATGCACTAACAGATGAACCCTTCCACTCCAGTCTAGGAAACTATGGTATTTCCAAGGTAAAAGTCTTGGCATGGCAATCAAGGACGACATGATATGGAGATAACCAGTCCATGCCCAGGATAACCTCAAAGTCGGTCATGTCGAGCAATAAAAGATCCGTTCTAGTCTCATAACCACAGAAAGTCACGATACAGGACCGTAAATTCGATCCACAACAACAAAATTTCCCACTGGCGTGGATACATATAAATGAGTACCCAAGGACTCGCGAGGAACACACAGAAAATGACCAAACAAAGATGAAACATATGAATACGAGACCCAAGTAGTACCGTAAAATCCCTACAGAAATAATACCCGTGATCACGACATCTGAGGCTACTACATCTGATCTGGATGGAAAGACATTGAACCTACCTGGAGTGCCACCTGACTGGCCTCCACCTATAGGACGACCTCTACCTACTTACAATTTGCAGCTGGGCAGCCGAGCGACTGGTGCAGTAATCATGGGCTGATAGTCCTGCTGCTCAGCCTTTCCCCGAAGTTTGGGACACCTCTTCACGTGGTCAAGATCCTTTCACTCGAAAAACCCCCTCGGAATGGTGGACTTCTGACCTGAAGTCTGACCTTGATGGCCTGAATACCCACTGGAGGAACCCTGAATAGCTAGTGGGCGAGAAGTAATTTCTAGAATGGCATTGAAATAGGGTCGTGCTGGATCACCCCGAGCAGGTAGTGGTGCTGCCTGCATGGGCCTGCTGGGCTGACCCCTCATGAACTAACCTCTTCCCCCAGGTGGGATGCCACTAAATCCTCCAAACTGCCGGGGCCGCTTGTCCCTTGGTGAAAATCTCTCCACTTTGGTTGCGAATACGATCGATCCTCCGTGTTATATCCACAACCTAAAGAAAGGAAGTCCCCATCTGCCTCATAGGCCATAGGTAACTGAATCTCAGGGTGTTGACCTGCAATGAAACTCCACACCCTCTCTGTATCTATGGGGAGTATAATAGCTTTATGACGAGACAAGTTAATGAATCTTGCCTCACAGTCGGTGACAAATGTGTTACCCTGTCGGAGTCGCTCAAAATGACACCGAAGCTCCTCTTTCTCAGAAGGTGGTATATAATTCTCCAAGAATAGATATGTGAACTAATCCTAAGTCAAGAGAGATAAATCTGCTGGCTGCTAAGAAGATAAGCCTGCCACCATCTACGGGCCTTGCCCTCAAACTAAAAAGTGGTGAAGTCCACCCCGTTGGACTCCAATATCCCCATGTTCCGAGGCCTATCCTTGCACCGGTCAATGAAATCCTAGGGGTCCTCTGACCGCTCACCCCCAAAGGTAGGGGGCGAAGCCTAGTCTATCTATCCAACCCTTTCTACTGATCATAGGTCGCGACTAGTACAACCTCTGGCACAGCCGCTGCAACAGGCTGGGCTCCGCCTGCAGGTAGTGCACCTGGAGTCTGATAAATTGAAGCAACGTGTCCGGGAGCCTGAGCGGTAAGAGTCTATGCTCCCCCTCCCGCCTGAGATATAGCAGGGTCCGCAAGAAATAAACCAGCCCCCATCATAGAGTCCATGAACCGCAACATATGACCCATGACCTCCTGGAACCCCTACGCAATCATGAAATCTACAGGGGTTGGCACAGCTGCAGGTGCCTCATCTTTCTCCTGAACAACAACATCCTCTACTGGATCCACAGGTGGCACAATAGGAGCAACCCTAGGGTGCCCTTGTCCTCTACCTGGAGATGGAGCCCTCCTCCAGCCTCAGCCTTAGCCTCTACCAATGGGGCGAGGGGGAGAGGGGAGTATCCCCTCGACCACCCAGTACATCCGCCGCACGTTCTCACCATATGTGAGATAACTAGAAAGACATTTAGTATAGTATCAACTGCACGAGAGGAGACGAAGAAAGAGATGTTTCCTAACACCATATAGCCTCTCGAAGATAAGCATATATGTCTCCGCACTAATCCGCAAGACTCCCTTAGGCCTGATCATGACTCGTGAGACCTATCGCCACACCTCCTTTTTTCCCAAAGGGTTGGGATAAGGGAGTTTTTCCAGTTAAAGTGACATAATTGAATTGGAATTGTTTAATTTATTTTTAGAGTCGCCACTTGGGATAATTGTTATGGTGTCCCAAGTCATCGGTTTATTTTAAATCCCAAATCGAGGAAATTTGACTCCGTTTAAAGTTTGCGAACCAGAAAGCCGGGTAAGGTTCTTTTAAACCGAGACAAGGTGTTAGGTTAGGCACTCCCGAATTCTGTGGTTCTAGCACGGTCGCTTTGATCATACCTGACTTAATTAAATTATTTTAATTATGTATTTTAGAGCCTATGTAAATTTTACCTTTTATCGCTTTTAATTACTCGATTATTCGTGATTAAGGAATTATCTTGAAACGAGTTATGCGTATGTGTACTCGTTTTGTTTGGCGCATCAAGAATCATGTTATGCGTACGTGTACACAATTCACAACACTTAACTACTTAAGAAATCTTGGCCAAAGTCGCGTGAACGCGTACCTTGATTTATTTTGGAAATCGTAGCTATGTCACGCGAACATGTACACAATCACGATGATTGATTAAGTCGCGCCTAAAGCATTTTCTACAAATATTCATTTTTTAAATCTTACTCGTGTCACGCGAACGTGTACACAATTAATAATATTTTTTTGTTATTAAGATTGTTCATCCAAAGTTGCGCGAACACATACTTTGGTCTTAATTTTGGAACCCGTAATTATGTCACACAAAGCTGGTTGAGTCTGGTATTGAGATCAAACATTCCATTTTCTCCGGCAAGAGCTGGAATCTTATTTTTGCACATCCAATCCGTGCTTTGCAGAAAAACCTACAAGCCATCACAAACAAACAAAACGAACAAAAATTTTCTGCCCCAGTTTGCACTAGAAATTTTTTGTGAGTTATTGAAAACACATTAAACTATCTTTGCTATTGCAGAATAAAGAATTGAAAAAGATACATTTTTTTTATAAATACTAGGGGATGCCGTACCTGGTGTTAATAAGTATGAAGGCAATCAGGAGACGTAGTACCCTGTGTTGACGATAAGATGAGGCTCGTGGCACTCTAGGATGCTACTAGGGAATGTCGTACCCTATGTTGGAAAAAAATACAGCCAGGGGATGTAGTATCATGTTTTGCAAAATAAGGTGAGGCTCGTGGAACTCAGGATGCTACTAGGGAATGTCGTACCCTATAATGGCAATAAAATGCAACCAGGGATGTAGTACCATGTGTTTGGAAATGAGATAAGGCTCATGGATCTCTCAGATGCTACTGGAGAATGTCGTAACCTATGTTAGCAATAAGAAATACAACCAGGGGATTTATTACCCTGTGTTGCAAATAATATGAGGCTCGCGACGCTTTAAGATGCTACTAGGGAATGTCGTACCCTATGTTGGCAGAAAGTAATCCAGCCAAGGGATGTATTACCCTGTGTTAGAAATAAAATGAGGCTTGCGTCACTCTGGGATGCTACTAGAGATTGTCATACTCTATGTAGGCAATAAAATGCAACCAGGGGATGTGATACCCTATGTTTGGCAATGAGATGAGGCTCGTGGCTCTCTGAGATGATACTAGGGAATGTCGTACCCTATGTTGGCATAAAGTAATGCAACTAGGGGATGTAGTACCCTCTGTTGGTCATAAGATGAGGCTTTTGGCTATCGGAGATGCTACTAGAAAATGTTGTACCCTATGTTGGCAAAAAGAAATGCAGCCAGGGGATGTAGTACCATGTATTGACAATAAGATGAGGCTCTTGGCTCTCAGAGATGCTACTGGGAAATGTTGTACCCTATGTAGGCAAAAATTAATGCGACCAAGGGATGTGGTACCCCGTGTTGAAGATAGGGTATTGATTCCCTATAATGAAACTAATAATAACATGATTACATGTATATTAGAAGAAAACTAAGGATTTGAGAACTTCACTTAGTGGTGTTCGTCTTTTCACGAACTGTTTCCTAAAATTGTTTTGTTCCTATTTTGAACAAAGAAAAATTTGATAGTTTTAAAATGGTGGTCAGTTTGTGGCCTTGATTTCTTAGGCGACTTGAATTTGCGCCCATTACACTTGTTGGAAACACTAACTCCGTTGATGGTCGTACAAATTTCCGGGAGATTCTGTCATTACTTTCTGGAGATCTTCTTTCTCAACATCAAAACCTGACTATTTTGCGCCTATCACCATTTGTGTTTATAGTGCAAACAACCTTGCTCCCATAACAACTTTAACTGAGTAACTTTTGTCGACCCTTGACCCATTGTTCCGTCCTTCAAGACCTTTTGGGAAAATCAAAGGTGGCTTTATGACTTTGCCTATGATGTTCATGCCCAGAAAGTTTTGCTTCATATAACAAGGAAATTGTAACCAATTTTGCGGCCTTTTCTTTGCTTTGCTTTGACAAAATTAGACTGAAAAGGACTCAAAAAGAATAGTACGAAATAAAATAAGAAGGTGAACTAACATGTATTACAACTTAATCAAGAAATGTACCTTTCAGAGAAGTAAAAAAATAAAAATAAAAGGATTTATTTGGAGGAATATGATGACTTTAATGAACATGACATGCACTTTGGACTAGATGCCCGATCCGTCCGAACCGTCTACTTCTCAAAATTCGTTGTAAACTTCACTTCGAAACTGAGTTATTTGTCTTAACCATGCTTGTGCCGGGATATATGAAGGCCTAAATCGATCAACGATGCCCTTTGTGGGTTTTCACCAATTGACCTCTCTCATTTGTCTTTCTCTCAACTGACTATCGCCTTATAGTGCCCGTGAAGGTTTTCACCAATAAGACTCTCTCATTTTATTTTTATCTCTTTACAATGGCCGAGGCATCACCGTAATATAGCAACTTAGCATTCGCGAAAGTTGATCAGAAGGTCTTAACAGGGAAAGGTAAAAAGAACTTATTCAACTGAACTACAACTTTTGGAACCATTTTGACGGAAACACCGTCGAAAAATAAAATAAAATCATGCCCTAGTTTCTTTGAATACTGGGAAATATGGATTTTTGTTCTAGTGTGACCGAACCCCAGAGTGAGGCTGCCTACGTAACCTTTCGGAATTAGGTCGGACGTAGTTCAATTAACATGAATTTATTTTGATGTTTCTTTTTTTTTTTTGCTTTTTTTCTTCTTTTTTTCTTCTTTTTTTTTGATTTTTTTTAAAGATTAAGTACATTGGTTCCAAATGAGGGGAAAACAAAGAAATAATATAAACAAGGCTTCAAAGGGATAACTAGGGTTGACCAGTGTTTGGGTAGCGAGAATGATAGCCGTTCGTCATCCCAAACTGAGAATGCTAAGTATAAAAATACCCCAACAGAGTCATGTCGGACATAGTATCTCTTGACCGCATCCGCGTTGACGGATATATCAGTCACCTTTTCTTCTATATCTGCCAAGTGTAGAGCTCCTTTTGATAATACTTTCTTGACGAGGTAAGGACCTTTCCAATTCGGGGCAAACTTTCCTTTTGCTTCTTCCTTGTGTGGAAAGATACGTTTCAAAACAAGTTTTCCGACCTCAAATTGTCTAGGGGGCACTTTCTTGTTGTAAGCGCGTGCCATTCTTTGTTGGTATAATTGACCAAAACAAACTGCCGCTAAATGCCTTTCATCAATTAAACTCAATTGTTTCAATCGGGACTTGACCCAGTCAGTGTCTTCGATCCCTGCTTCAACAATGATTAGGAGATAGGGAAGCTCCACTTCTTGATTCATTATTTCGATATTAGACAACTTTTTAAGATCTGGGTATGAATTCCGCAGGCATGTCATGTTCTTAAAGCCATCATTAACGAAACTGAAAAGGATATGAACTTTAAAAAAAATTAGGAAAAGGAAAATATAGAATTTTACTAAGAAACTGGAACTTAGTTTCATTGAATTTGAAAGGGCAGAAGGGTTAACATCAAAGAGAAACAATTAAACTAAAATATCTTGATTACAACCCTTGAAATAATCCAAATACAGAAAAAGCAACAAAACAGACTATCAAGGCTCCTTCCTGATGTGAAGATGAGTTGCTTCCCAGTCGTTAAGAGGGGTATCTGGACCAATGAGCTGAACACTTGCATGGCTGGGGATTTGACCAACTTGAAACATATTGATATCATAGAACATCTCTTTGATACCTTAGCAAACTTCATCATTGTCATCCTGTATGGATCCTTCCTCTTGCTTTTTTCGATTTTCGAAACTGCCTGACCCGCTTTGAATTGCTTGTGTGGTTGCCTTAAGGGATGTCTGACTCAAAATTTTCCCGACTTCATGCCATTATCAACTATTTCACCAATCTTAATCGCCTCAGCGAAAGGTTTACCAATAGTGGCAAACATGTAATGGAGGTAATCATGATCCTGAGCTTGGAGAAAATAGTCAATCATTTCTGCCTCTTTCATTGGTGGTTTGCCCTAACGGCCTGCTCTATCCACTTGATTGCATATTCTCTAAAGCTTTCTGTTGATTTCTTCTTTATGCTGACAAAAGAGGATTGGTGTGGAACTATATCAATATTGTACTGAAACTGTACGACAAAATCTTGAGTCATGTCGTTCCAAACGTGCCAGCGAGAGATGTCTTGATCAATGAACCACTCGGAAGCAATTCCTGTCAAACTTTCCCAAAATTAAGCCATGAGTAACTCTTCTTTGCCTCCTGCTCCCCTTAATTGGTTACAATACCTCTTCAAATGGGCAACGGGATCACCATGCCCATCATACTTGTCAAACTTGTGGGTCTTGAAATCGGGTGGCAAATGGACATGGGGGAACATGCATAGATCGTTAAATGACACCCTCTTGTTTTATCCCAAACCCCGTATATTCCTCATGGTTTGTTCCAAGCTCTTCATTTTTCTAGCCATTTCCTCTTGTTCCATATTCTTGTCAGGCTTTTCGATCTCAACTGGGAACATGTTCTGAGGAGTATGCTTGTATGAATCTGGAACCTTGTAAGTTAGTTCTCTAGAGTAATGTTGGGCATCATGAGCATTCAGTTGTGGATCATTGTCGGACTTTTGAGCAAAAACTGATTGAGTAACGGTGAAAGTAGGGACAATGGGTACCCTAGGTGGGTCACTTCTGAGGGGTAAGATTGGAGGACATGGAACGAAGGTATTGGGGATAGTGGGGAGGTTAATGCTCGGACTGAATCCAGGTTGGTACAATGGGTTATTTGCTATGGAGATGGGCATTTGATTTGCAACTGACACGATATGAAGATTATCCGAAGGCCCTATAGGCAGTGGGGGCGGTGCATGTCCATTCGCTCAAGCTTGGTACATCTCTGCCAATTGTAGTTTCAACACTCTTACTTCTTCAACTAGTCCCGACCCTTGTTCGACCAATTGTCCATGGACATCATCATTATCTGACTCATTCTCACTGTTGTTTGCCATGCTACTTTTTCCTTTTGATCTCATGTTCTAAGGGTGAGTCGCCAGCTTAAACCACAAACCAACTACCTCTGTTAAACTTTATCTTTTAAAAATGACAAACAACAAACGTGTTAGAGTTGGGCATTTTGCATATATTAATCACACATTGTATGTCATGCACCTAATGCCATTTTCATTTCTAAAATGATTTTGGAAGGCTTCATGCTTCATCCCGGCTTATTGGTTTATTTCCTTTGGAATTTAATGCTCTTTATTTTATGTTTTTTTCTTGTCTCAATTTTTTCTCAGATTAATTATGGCTATGATCGCATCCGATGAGGATTGCCTACGTATCATGATGCCGCATGAATCAGACCATTACGTAGTTCAGGAAAATATTGAATAAAGTAAATAAACTAACTCTTATTCTTATACAATTCAGACCATGAATGCTCCTAACAAAGAAAATATGTCTTAGGATTTCTAAGTTTTTCTTTTGGAAGACTTCTAAAGAAGAAAGAAATTTTTATTTAATTTTGAATTTTTTTTTTGTTTTTGGGAATTTCGGAAAGAAAGACTTCTAAATAAGAACGCAAATATTTGTGGATTTTGAGAATAAATTAAAAGAAAATATTTTTGAATTTTTGAAAAGTGGGGGCCGAAACCGATGAGGTTTACCTACGTATCTCACATCCGGTGAAAATCAGACCTGTATAATTCGATAAATATTTCAAGAATAGGATGACACTTTTTGAAAAACTTAGGCTTATTTGTAATAATTATTTTTTGGAGTAAATAATGAGGCTTTCGAAAATCGAGTAAATTTTCTCTGTCTCATATTTTATTCCTTCTGGTTTTCCCTCACTATTTTTATATTTTTTTTATTTTTTAGAAACCGGTCAACATGCACAAATCGAATCAAACATAATGCACAAGTAGCACATAAGATGCATTAGGATGGTCATGTAATTCTTGGGTCATCTGTCCTAGACGGACCCAATCCCTGTGTTGAGTCCCCAAAGTCAAATGCACATGATGCAAACAAACGTTCCTACTAGGGATCCGGCATGAGGCTATGTTATTCTAGGTTTAAATCCTAGGGGGAGTGTTTTAGACCTGGCTTACCCAAGGGGACAGCTCGAGCCGAGGTGGGGGCAACGTACCAGGAGCACAAAAGTCTACCCGGCCTAGTTACTGAGCCACAACCTCGTTCTAATCGGTATGACTTCTAACAGAAAAGTGGGCCACGCGCACGTGTGCACCATAAATTCAGAAGACTCAGAAGGAACGCATAAGAAGACAGTTTAATACAGTTCAAATAATATCAAAGCGGTAAATAAGTGACAATTTGCACATTAGGCCCAAAAAGACAGTAATAACGTAATCAATAAAGCTAAATATAAATCACATTACAAGCTCAGATTCTGAACCCTGAACAGAAGTTCTGGGTTCTTATTCCCCAGCAGAGTCGCCAGAGCTGTCACACCTCCTTTTTTTCTAAAGGGTTGGGATAAGGGAGTTTTTCCAATTAAAGTGACATAATCGAATTGGAATTGTTTAATTTATTTTCAGAGTCGCCACTTGGGATAATTGTTATGGTGTCCCAAGTCACCGGTTTATTTTAAATCCCAAATCGGGGAAATTTGACTCCGTTTAAAGTCTGCAAACCAGAAAACCGGATAAGAAATTCTTTTAACCCGAGACAAGGTGTTAGGCACTCTCGAATTCCGTGGTTCTAGCACGGTCGCTTTGATCATACCTGACTTAATTAAATTATTTTAATTATTTATTTTAGAGCCTATGTACATTTTACCTTTTACCGCTTTTAATTACTCGATTATTCTTGATTAAGGAAGTATCTTGAAACGAGTTATGTGTATGTGTACTCGTTTTGTTTGGCGCATCAAGAATAATGTTACACATACGTGTACACAATTCACAACACTTAACTACTTAAGAAATCTTGGCCAAAGTCGCGTGAACACGTACCTTGATTTATTTTAGAAATCGTAGCAATGTCACGCGAACGTGCACACAATCACGATGATAGGTTAAGTCGCACCTAAAGTATTTTCTACAAATATTCATTTTTTAAATCTTACTTGTGTCACGCGAACGTGTACACAATTAATAACATCTTTTTGTTATTAAGATTGTTCATCCAAAGTTGCGCGAACACGTACTTTGATCTTAATTTTGGAACCCGTAATTATATCACACAAACGTCAAAAATTCTAAAAAATTGCCTACCCGGGTGACGGCGTAAGACATGTTCCTAACGATCCCAATAGTGAAGAAATAAAAAAAAAAACCAAATATCCATGAAATTCGTCTTTCTGCCCATACTATTCATTCCATTTTAATTCAACACATGGTCTAACTACTTTTGTGTTTCAAGAGCAAATTCCCCATGGCCAAACAATTGAAGAATCACTGTTTCCTTAGGATTAATTACTGTACTTCCTAAATCATTCATTTAAATTCAAATTAACTAATATTTAGCCAAACAATTTCCTAATCAATCTTAACAAATAATGTTACTACTTTGATGTATCAAGCTAATAATCACAAGTCAAAGAATCGGACACATTCATCACATTAAATATCAAATACTCATGTTAATAGAAAAAAAAAAAAATAAGAGACAAACATGTAATATTACCAAAAATGGAAAAGCAAGGTAAAGATGAGACCTCAGTGTAGAACCCAATTCCACTTCTGTGTTTTTTTGCACTAGAATTGATCCAAAGACAAAGATACTCGATCCAAGATTTTGAAAAGCAAATAGAGACAACGACGAGAACAACGAACTTAGGAACGGAATCAATGTACATCAACAGAAAATGGGACGACGACTCGACCGCACCTCAAATCTCGATGAGTAGATTACTTTGAATATTTGAGCAACCAAACATATACAAGGCTTCAAATCCGAAATCTATGTAGCCGGAACCGCCAACTCAAAGCCCACGAGAAATCCTCACGCGACTCGAACTCAAGACGGCTCCAAACACAAACGAATCCCCGTGATTTAGAAATCAGAATCCGAAAATTAAGGAAGAAGAATCAACGATCTTTTTTAATATTTTTATTTTTTCAGAATTTTCTTGAATTTAATTTTTGCTAAATGCCGAAAGGAAGAGCGTTTCACATTTCATAGTGAAGAATTGAAATGTTAAACTTTAGATTGGGTTGGCGTAAAGTATGGAAGAGGCACTCAATATTTAGAACCAAATGGAGAGACCAAGTGGGGATCTTTTTTTGTGTGGGGAAGTCCATTGTTTTATTTTTCTTCTCTGCGTGTGTGGGTTAATATTGAGAGGAGTGGGGGGAAGTGGAGAAGGGATGTGAAGGAGTGGGGGTGAGGCATAGGTGAAGTGGGGAAGTGGAGAAGAGACGTGAAGTAGTGGGAAGTTTGGGAGGTTTTTATTTATTTATTTATTTATTTCTAACCTTTTTTTTAATTGAATAAGAGAAGATAAAATACACATGTATATATATATATATATATATATATATATATATATATATATATATATATATATATATATATATATATATATATATATATATATATATATATATATATATCAACCAACTTAATTTTAAACTTAATGGGACTATATAAATAAGAAAACTCACTATTTACACTAAGGTTTAAATTATACTATAACTTACATTTAAATTAGAAGAAACCAAGTCGATATATATATATATATATATATATATATATATATATATATATATATATATATATATATATATATATATATANTTGTTGTTTTTAATTTTCTTAATAAAACCTATTAAGACTAAAACATTTAAAATATTAAGATTAGACCTAAAAGAAATATTTACACCAAAATAGTATAGAATTTAGGTGTGGTAAAAAATAAGTTGTTCACACCTATGTGAACCTAAAGCTCTAATACGAAGCAGTCACGAACCAATTCCATACTAGGTCGAGACTGCACCTAAAGCCGCCATTAGGCAAGCCCATAAGCGAAACTACTATTTATTTATCCCTTTGCAACATATTTTTAAATACACTAAGTTTCATATATCTGTGATAAGTCTTTTTAGACAAAATATCAACATCATAGGTACATAGTCTGCGGTGATTCAAATGACAAGTACATCAGTACATAAGTGCTACTAATCCCCAAAACCTGGTGTCAAAAGTACATGAGCAATCTTGATAATATACAAAACTACTAAAACTACTGTCTAAAAGTAATAGAGAGGAATAGTAAATAAGATGGAAGGTGACTATGGTGCTGCATATCATAGCAAGGCAAGCAGCTCACCCCTAAGTCTCCGTAGATGATCGGCTACGCGCCCTCGTGACCACTGGTGGAACCTGTCCTAGTACCCGCAGATCAGTGCAGAAGTGTAGCGTGAGTACGAAGAACAACGCGTACCTAGTAAGTATCTAGTCTAACCTCGAAGAAGTAGTGATAAGGGGTCGACTTGACACTTACTAGAGGTCAATAATAATAATGAAAGTGCATAAAGCAGACATGGTGAAAATACAACAAGTATCAATGAGACAAAAAAAGTAACTACAATAAATACAACAGGAGTCCATAACACATCACCAACATTGCATAACTGGCCGTGAAGACCCGAAATCAATTATATCCAAACTGGAACCCGTTTCAATTATTAAGCACAAAGTTGCCGAGGCGAACGACCCGATTCCATAAGAATAGTGATACTCAGTACGGACGAGGCGAACGACCCGATCCCATAAGAATAGTGTTACCATCATATTGCCGAGGCAAACGACCCGATCCAATAAGAGTGTTGTTACCATATTGCCGAGGCAAACGACCCGATCCAATAAGAGTGTCATTACCATACTACCGAGGCGAATGACCCCATCCCATTAAAGTAGAGAAGTTTACCTCGCTCGTGAAGTCCTTGTGACGTGAGAGGACATGGATTTTTCATAGTTATTAAGTATTTCTTAGTTTTCCAATATAAGAAAAGCTAAGTCAAAAATTGCAAATTTAAATCCCTAGTCTCAACTCTATTCAAGACAATTAATTTGGATGATAAACACAACAGTATAATTAAAAGCATGATGTGGATCTAACACTACTCGGACATATCGTGGAATATGGCTACACACGGACTCTCGTCACCTCATGTATACGTAGCTCCTAGCTCCCCACACAAGTAATAAACAACAAAGATACACCTAAGGGGATGAGTTCCTTCTTACAAAGCTAGACAAGAGACTTACCTCGTTCCCAATCTCACTTCCGGTCCACTAATCCACTCTAAAAGCCCCAATTCGTTGCTGAACAAACCAAAATTAGTCAAATATTATATAAATTAATCAATCTAGTCTCAAAAGCTTATAATTTAGCTATTAGAGTAATTACCCAACCCAAATTGGAAGATTCCTAAAATTCACTCCTGGACCCAGATGCCCTGATTCCGAAAATTTTTGAAGATAAATATTACCCCTAGCCTCACCAACTCAAATAAATAATTTATACTTAATTCCATAACCATTTTCGTAGTCAAATCCCTTTTTTACCAAAATCATAGGTTCTTCACAAAATCCCATTAATTTCACCATTTTTCCATGTTTATATCTACCTATGATTCGCGTATTTAGCTAAAGCATTGATAGGGATCACTTACCTCTTGATGTTGATGAAATCCCTCCACAAAATGCTCTCAAAATCGCGTAAGACCAAGTGAGAAATGAGAGAAATAAAGCTAAGTCCCGTAGTAAAAAGCTCTTGCACCAGTCGCATATGTAGCATTTGCGAATTTTTGTTCGCAAATGTGACAAAACCATCACAAATGCGAAGGCTGGCCATCTCTGCCATGGTCGCAATTGCGACCAAAAAATTTGCAAATGCAAAGAGGGGCAGTTCATAAAAGCATCAGGATCTTAGCGCAAAATCCTCAGTGCCTTCCTACCTTTGCAAATGTGAATGGTTCCTCGCAAATGCGAACAAAACTTTGCATTTGCGAGACCTGCAACACCAGCCCAGAAAACTAGAAAAACTGAAGTCCTTCCACCCCTCCGAACGCGTCTAAAACTCACCCGAGCCCTTGTGGCTTCACACCAAACGTGCACACAAGTCTAAAAATATCATACGAACTCGCTCGCGCGATTGAAACACCGAAATAACATATGGAATCATGACTCAGACGCCAAAATGCATGAATAAAATCATGAAACTCAAAAACTTCTAAAAACACTTCCGCATGTCTGATTCCTATCAAATCAACTCGGAATGACACAAATTTTGTGTGCAAGTCAGAAATCACCATGCGGAACTACTCCCAGGCTCGGAATCCCAAACGGACCTCGATAACACCAAAGTCTACTCCAAATCAAACTTAAAGAACTTGGAAAACCTTCAATGTGCCAACCTTCAATATTAAGCATCGAAACACTCCCGAGTCATCCGAAACTTGATCCAAACACACGCCAAATCCAAAATCATCATACGAACCAATTGAGACCGTCGAATCTCGGTTCCAAGGCCGTTTACCTAAAACGTTGACTCAAGTCAAATTTAACCTTTATAGGCTACTGCTAAGGAACTAAGTATTCCGATTTTAACCTGAACCCTTCCAAACCCAAACTAACCATCCCCATAAGTCATAAAATAGTAGACGCACATACGGAGACTCTTAAGTAGGGGAACGAGGATCTAGAGAGAAAAATGACTGGTCTGGTCATTACATAAAGGAAACTAAAAATTTAACGAAGAAATCTCCACAGACGACGCCATATTGTTTGACCAAAAATATAGATCTTTGTTCAACTAATTAAATTTATACGAATGAGGGTTAATCTTAGTTAATAATAATATCCTAAAGACGAAATTCTCAGCACTGTGATAAATAACACGTAGATCTGTTTCGAAAGTTGTGTTAGTGTACAATAGTTAATATTTAAGAACACAAATAGAATCAATGTAGCATTAAATAGTGATGGACAACAATAAATGACATTTACTTAAATAGAACGAACGAGTCACCCGGAAAAGGATGAAACTAGTGGATGTTCTTTCTGATAATGAAGAATGTTGGACAGGCCTTTGAATATCTGAGTTATTCTAAGATCCAGTGAAAAAGTGTAGACAAGAATCTTAGTAAAAAGGTCAGATTCTCTCTTTAAAGTCAACGTATATTTTGCAAATGAATATATGTCCCCTATCATTGTGTTTCTTTCTATTTATAGGGAACATGTTCCTAAAATTTCTAATATTACAAGTGCAGAGAATATTCACTAATATATTCACTAGAATATTCTCTTTAATGTCCTATCTTGAAACTAGCCGTTATAACTCTATCAAGGGTATTCGACCTTGGCCTCGATCTTGGATTCCTCATCTTCAGTCTTTGCTGACTCTTCGACCATGACTTCCATTGTTAATTAGATCACTTTGACATGTGGCGGCTTGTGAATGTTTTACTAATGCCATTTCAACTTAAGATATTCTAGAGATAGACTTTGACCCATACATACACCATTCAAATTAAAATATACTAGAATACAAGCCTTTGGGGATGAAGGTGGTTCTATAGCATCAACAAAAGGGCCCTGCCATAATATGACGACATTTAATAAGATCTCTTCTTTGGCATTCACATTAGAGTTTCTAATTTTTGCTTTCGAGGCCAGGATACTAATTTTTGGATTGTTGGAGGTTAGAACAACTTTTAGACTATACATGGAACTTTCCTCAATTGTTCTTGAGTTCTCTTCATAGTCATTGACTCTATGTTTCTAGTATAACAATGAACTGTTCTAATGAGTTGAGGTTCATAAAGTGCCTTCTTTTACTTATGTAACAACTATTAGGAGTGGTTATTTTTCTTTCTTATCTTTTTATACATTTTGATATCAATTAACTAGAATACGTTATCTTTTTGGAATTTCATATAGTAGCGAATATCTTTTAAAGGACATATGACAATGAAATTTTTTAAAGTATAATCTCAACTTGACAATCTTTATTCTTTTGGGCTTACTTTTTATTTCCCTTTCCTATTAAACGTTTTCGTTATTCTATGACATGATGAATATGATATCTAAGATGCTTGGTGCGGTACACTATCATCTAAATAATAAAATGTTCTTTTTTAAAAATGACTGGTGTTTGAGTAGTTTGTGTGTGCTTTGATTAATTTCACAGTAAAAATTTCACGGAGCGTCTTATTTGGTTACCCTTATTGACCTGTACCCATATTTTTTTAATTAGTATCCAAAGTAAAGTAGCTTGTGTGTGCTTTGATTATTTCC
Source organism: Nicotiana paniculata (assembly GCA_005239505.1). Classification (NCBI taxonomy): domain Eukaryota; kingdom Viridiplantae; phylum Streptophyta; class Magnoliopsida; order Solanales; family Solanaceae; genus Nicotiana; species Nicotiana paniculata. The sequence goes on from ML318028.1 coordinate 38,656, forward strand.
ACATTAAAAAATATATTCTATGACAAATATAGTAGTGAGCTACTGTGACGTTTTACCTTTACTATTGCATAAAGTTTCTTCTTCTTCTTCTTCTTCTTCTTCTTCTTCTTCTTCTTCTTCTTCTTCTTCTTCTTCTTCTTCTTCTTCTTCTTCTTCTTCTTCTTCTTAATTATAAAATGGATTTGTTAGATCTATTATTGTTTTGACAAATTGATGATTAGGTTTGTTCTTGATGATGTTTGTAGGTTATGTTTCAAATTTGATCTCATTTGGAGTAGATTTAGGTGTTAAATCGTGTATTGGATTGTTGAAAATCGAGGAATAAGTTTATGTTTCTGGGCAATTTGCACTTCAAACCTATTTAGTCTTAAGTGGAATTTATCGAAGGGTCTACAGGCATGAGTTCTTAGGTACGCCGTCAGTATATATTCCTAGAAGTCTTTTTCAGTATTTGTTTTACCGAAAAAAGAATAAAGAAAATTCTGAAGCGCGAAATTGCCGTCCAACTCGCCCAAATACAAGGGAGCGGGCGCTTCTCTCAGCCTATCATAACAACAAAAGAGAACTCTACATACTGAATTTTTTTTTCACTTTAGACCTATTTTACCTGAAGTGCATGATAATATTTACTGCACTTCAGAACTATTTGATCTTAAGTCCATCTTAAGTGTAAATTTAACACTTCAAACCTAATGGCCTTTTAGTATATTACACTTCAGACTAATTATTTTTTTAACTTCAAATGCCCAAATTCCACAGCTGAGTGCTACAATGAGAAGTTTGGTTCTACTTCTGCGTCTGTGTCATCTAATACTTGTATGAATTGTTGTACAACTACAAGCGACAACAAATCTCAGTTAACAAGTGCTCACCTTCTCATACCCTATTTTGAAATGGAAGTTGACAAAGTCTTGATGAAGATATCTGCAATCTCATAAAAGAGGGAATATATTAAGTTGTCAGTGCTCCAATAGCCACCTTTTTGCAAATAAAGTGATAGTCAATTTTTATATGCTTTGTGCGAGTATGAAACACTGAATTTACGGTCATGTACAATGCACTTCTGTTGGAACAAAAGAGTTGTGATGGTTCATGTAATTTGATTCCAACGTCTCTGATAACATCTAATTCATGCTCAAATAACAAGTATGTAACGGTCGTTGCAATTATAAAATTCAACGCGAGTCGAGGTCAAATTTCACAAGGAGTTTAGGTCGATGCTAAGGTAAATATTCAAGAAAAGAACGTGAAATAGCTCAATTAGACTTTCAAACAAAAATGGATAATTGTTATCTAAGTCGACAGCTAAGAAATTAAACGAAATAGTACTAACTAGAGAATGAAATATATTTGGTGTCTTAATCAAGTAAGGAAAAGCCTAGGGATGTAGCCTTCACCTGGATGTAAACCTAATGAGTATAGTAAAGTAATGTTTGCTTAGTAGATACGGGTGTGTTATGACTCTCAATTCCCAAGAACTCACTCAATACCTCTCGGTCAAAGAGTGATTATGCCCAAATTGACTTTCTCAAGACCATAATAGGTAGCAATCTAAATAATTGATATGAGTCCAAGTGGGAGTATCATTATCTCCGGTTCAAATTCTTTAATCAAACTTGTCAAAATCTTAACTAGCTCAATTTCTTGTTAGTCAAGTTTTCCTAGACTAGGTTTCTCTTTCTCAAGTAAGAACTAAGTCCAATAGGCATGAACTAATGTTTGCAACCATTAATTCTAGATATAAAGTATAAACAAGGCTAAATAATAAACACACAACCATTAACAAGTATTAATATTAATAGCCCATACTTTATACACTAGGATTGAGTCACAACCCTAGATAAAATATAGCTACCCATGCTTGAAGACATAGAAGATAAAAGAATAGAATTGAAGACATAAAATTAAATTAAAAGATAAAAGTAGAAGGTCTTCACTAATTTTAATCACAATTTTCTGAAAGTAGTAGACTCTAACCACTACAGCTGCTAAAAATACAAAAGTTACCCTAAACAAGTATTTCTCGTCTATTATAGTGTCCAAACATTTGCTGACAAAAATATCCTTCGGGAGGTTTTGCGGCATCATAATTTGGTGTGCGGACCGCACTTTCTTCTTTTGCTCTTCCAATGGGAGGGATTCTGTTGCCGCATAATAATCTCTATTGCCGCACTTCATCTTCTACAGCCGTACATTTGGATGCGGACCGCATTCTAAAGAGGTTACATACTTTGTCTTCTATCCCTGAACTTTTCAAGCTTTGCCAGGGCGACCAACTTTTGCTACCGCATAATCTGGTGTGTGGACCATGCTCCTACTGAAATCATATGAGGTTTCAGGGTACATATGCGGCCGCACTTGCCTTTTTGCGGACCACATCTCCACTGCGGCCAAAGAATAAGTTCTGCAGATCGCACTTTCCTTTGTTTACTCCTCTTTGCCTTGTTGAACTGGAACACTCCTTTTTGAGTTAGATTCTCCATTGAGCTCGAATCCTCCTACATGCTTGCATTTCACACAAATTCATTAGATTCGAAAATAAAAATTACTACTTTTGGACTAAAAACTAAAGCAAGAAGGTACTAGTAAGTTATTAAAATCCACACTTATCAACTTCCCTCAACTTAAATATTTTCTTGTACTCAAGCAAATAGGTTACCCACCTCCCCTAAGTGAAAGGTCATTACAAAGAGTCAATTATGAGTCATTCATACTCAGTTGGAACCAACAATTACTCAGAATACTCATGCATTTTCAACAAGGTGACAAAACATATGTGACTTGCATGTAACTCTAGCGTGACATTTGAGCTTCAAGAATTGGATTTACTCATCAAGGACACTCTTGTTCCATCATGTAAATCATGGTGGATTCCAAACTCTTCCTCTTCTACCTTCCATTTGCTATGCTCCATGATTTAATACTCAAATTCTAGCGCAATAAAGGATTCACTCTTAATAATGTCACAAGTAAGGCTTTAGTACCATAGGCTTCCCCATCAATAGGCTTCAAGTACCATAGGTTTCACTCCAGCGCAATAAATTCTCGGGGTCTTGCATTGAAAATCCACAACATGATCTGAATAATTTCATATCGATTTGCGTCACGCAAAGGCCACTTAATATGACACTGGAAGCAATAAGACTATTATTGTTTCTATTTTAAGTGACAGGAGAGGCTTCGACTTGGATCAATTCTCTCCCCATAAACTCCATCATTACGTTGGAGGAATTAGTCAAGTAGTTTTTGAACAGATTCGACGCAACCAATAAGGCTGCCAAGCAAGTTGATGAGATATTAAGCTTCAGGCAGAAACCAGTGGAAACATTGCAAGAAACATGGGAGAGGTTCAAGGGGATGTTATTCAAGTGTCCACCCCATGGCATTCCTGACAAAATGTTGGGTCAAAGTCTATATGGGATTGGCAGACATCTAGAAGGTCAATGTGATGCTTCAGCGGTTGGAGCATTTTTGAGAAATCATTTAGAGAATCTAAGATCTACTTGATAAAATTACTCAAAACTCAGGATGGATCACAAGAGACTCTACATTCACTCCTGTAGTTCACTCAGTAGCTCTAGTCCCAAACAACTCCATAGCTGAGAATATGGCCACTCTAATGATGCAAATGAGTATCCTTACAAAAAATATTGATGAGTCGGGCCAAAAGCAGGTACACATAGTTGACACGAAAAAATGGAGGATTATGCACATCATGCATTAATCAACCATATGTGTGCCCGTGGAGTGGTGAAAGTGAAAGTCAGAACAATCAAGAGAATATGAACTATGTGGGCAACTATGGAGGCCAGAGACAAGGTGGTCAGAATTGGAGGAAGCAGAATCAACAATATAGACCATCACATCAGTAGTACAATACAACATCAATCATGGAGTTATGAGACCATAGGGTCATGTCGTGCCTTACCAAAGGCAACACGATTACGATTAGCAAAATCAACAACCCAATAACAATAATAGATAGTGAAACAAGATGATGGCTTGTCTGAAATTAAAGGAATGTTGCAAAGACTCATTGGGTCTAACGGAAAATGCAAGAGAAGTTTGAAGCAGATGACTCAGCGATAAAAGGCGTTGAAATTGAATTAGGGCAGATATCTTTTGGCTCTAAATAATCGTCCCCAAGGGATGCTACTTACGGGCACAAATTTCAACCTGAAAGAGCAGGACCCGAAGAAGCTGATGGTTGTGAGTTTGAGAAAGATCTTGATTTAGAGCAAGAAATTGCTCGCAAAAGCCACTGAGGTACTTGTGCTATTACCAATTGAGGTAGATGAGCCAACTGAGTTAACAGAAGTAACAGTGCATAAGGCCTAGGAGGAACTAAACAAAGAAAAAGAGGTTACAAAGGATAATGAGCAAGGAAATGGGGAAGTATCTGAAAAAGTGTCTGAACATAATTCTGATGAGTAATACAAGAAATTCATGGAGATATTGAAGCAGATTTAGGGGAACATCCCACTGATTGATTCCTTAAGGGAGATGCACGGTTATGCAAAGATGATGAAGGACTTGATGTCTCGAAAGTTTGACTTTCAAGACTTGGAAACTATGATATTGACTTAGACCTGTAGTGCTGTTATGATAAGGCATATAGCTGAGAAGTTATCCGACTCAGGGAGTTTCACAATTTCGTGCACCATAGGCAGCTTCGCTTTTGCTAAAGCATTGTGTGATTTGGGGGTGAGCATAAACTTGATGCCCTTGTCCATCTATAAAAGGTTAGGCATTGGAAGAGCAAGGCCCACATACATATTACTACAACTAGCCGACCAAATGGGGAAAAGGCTATTAGGAATATTTGACGATGTACTTGTGCAGGTTGGAAATTTTGTGTTCCCGACAGATTTTGTCATTCTAGACTGCTGTTGATACCCAATTTTTACCAAAATAATTTTTTAATTGCATATATGTCTTCAAAATCATGCATTGCATCAATTGGCATTTTCCATAATTTTTCATATTTTTTTATTAATTTGGCCAATATTTTATTTCTAATAGATAATCATAAAATTGCATCACAAATGATTTTAAAATATTTCTTGATTTAATATTACTATTTATGGTCCTATTAAGTCCAAATTATTTCAAAATAGCCAAATTGACACTTTTTGGTTATAATTGCAATAACTTTACAATTGTAGCCATGCATACATTATTGCATTATTTTACCAGAAAATGGTCCATTGTCGTTTTAAAAATATTAAATAACCATTTTTAAAACATCTCTATGCATGAAATTCATTTTTATAATTATTAATTATTATACAAAGTATTTTAATTAATCTATCTGAGGTATTTAACAAATAGCCGTGTTTAATTTCAATTTTAGCCTAAGCCTACCAGCCCAAAACCCTTTAAAACCAGCCCAATTGTCACAACCCAAAATCCTCACCTAAGTCGTAATGGCACCCAACAGCGGGGTCAGGCAAGCCGACACTCAATTTACTAAGGGTCCCTTCTTATTAGATTAAACATTTCAACATATACTCAGTTTTTAAGACTTAAGACATAAATCGACAAGGATAATTAGCCAGTTTTTAATCAAAAGCGGTCATGAGGAGGCGTGAGCCAATATATATACAGACATGTAATTCATAATAACTGTCACGTGTGTGCCAGGAACTAGTGTCACAAGTCCTACGGGCATACTAACAGAATATACAAAAGATATAATATACAGTCCCACTGTCTGAAAAAAATAAACGGGAAATAAGCAAAAGAAACTCCATGGTGCTGCCGGAGATCGCCAGGAGAAAGCATCTCACCGTGAAGTCAGGTCCGTCTAAAATCAGAATCAAGCTCTGGTCTGACAACCAGGTGCACCAGCCTCAGAACCTGTACAATTAAGTACAGAAGCGTAGAATGAGTACATAAATATATATGTACCTAGTGAGTATCCCGCCTAACCTCGAAGAAGTAGTGACGAGAGGTCGACTTGACACTCACTAAGGTCCAACAATATAATTTAACAGAATATGATGAAAACGGTAGGCACGTAAAGGCAGTGAAGCAGCAAATATATATAAGGCGCTGAAATCCAAGGAAGTACTGGAAATAAATAAACAATTACTATTCCACCTTCCCCCAAATATCTGTCAAGTCAATATCCATAAATTTAGTAACAAATAAATCATTTGCATACATGATAAGGACAACCGACCTGATCATAAGATAGTCGTGTCCGTGCACTGCCGAGGGTCGAACGGCCCGAACTATAAGTGCACCTTACCATAAAGTACTCACATCTATGCACTGCCGAGGATCGAACGGCCCGAACTATAAGTGCACCTTACCATAAAGTACTCACATCTATGCACTGCCGAGGATCGAACGGCCCGAACCATTAGTGCATCTTCCAATCCGTTATGGCGTACGGCCCGTTCCCATAAGAGTGGGGGAAATCATACTCCGCTCGCGGAATGTAAATTGCGAAGCGGTCACATGCACACACAATATTCCTTTTTAAATTACTTTTCAGTAAACAATTCCTTGACAATTTTTCTCAAATTCCATGATCTCAAGGAAATAAGCTGCATGTAACATTTAATTTATTAAGCATATAGTTCATTTAAAGTAAAACACAAGGCATGATGTGGATCTGACTACCCGTACATAATAATAATAGACGCTACGTACGGACTCTCGTCACTTTGTACGTACGTAGCCCCCACAATTATCACATATAGAATTTAAAACACCTACGTGGACCATTCCTTCTTACGAGGTTAGAAAGGAGACTCACCTCGCGTCGCACCTACTCTCCGAGTCAAGAATGCGCCCGAAACTCCGAACTCGTCACCCAAAGGACTCAAAGCTAACCAAACGTTACGTAAATATATCAAATTATACTCAAAGCATAGAATTCTACTATTATTTAGTAAAATTCATCATTCTTGAAGAAATCCCAAAATCCAACCCCGGGCCCGCATTGTCACGCCCCGAACCTGGGGGACGAGACTGGCACCTGGTGCCTTACCCAACCGAGTACCAATATAACGTATTTTTCTTATTACATCATTACATACACATGACATACGGGCCTAATAGGCCAACATAATCCTTTATAAACTCAAAACGTAGGTCGGCAAGGCCGTACAATCCTTTATATACACGACATATGTCTACAAGCCTCTAAGAGTACATAAATATCATAAAGATTGGGACTAAGCCCCGTCATACCAATCAATACATATCCTAATTATACTGACCAAATAAGCAACTCTGGAGCAAATGGAGCGCACCAACATCTTCCGCTGAGCTGATAGTCTACTTCGAGGGCTCTCGACCTGCCTATCAGGATCTGCGGGCATGAAACGCAGCGTCCCCAAGCAAAAGGACGTCAATACAAAATAATGTAACGAGTATGTAAGGCAGTATACAAAAAAGTTGAAACTTAAATGATAATCTGAACATATGCTTACCTGCCGATACTGGCTCAATTCTCTCAATATAATAAGTAAAATAGTTGTCCGACCCTATAAGGCTCGGTATATATATATATATATATATATACCNTATCTCGGCCAACTGGGCTCGCTCATAGGCGCTCGACCAGAGTAGGCTCGGTACATAACATACCATCTGATCAGAGGTTGTCCAATAGGGGCCTGCCCATCGATTATAGCTCGATTAAAAATACTGTGATACTGTATATACAGACTCTCTAATCTCTTGACTAGAAAAAGGAAATACTCAAATGAATATGAAGTCCTGATAAAGAGAGTATTGTAACTTAAAAAACTAGGAAAATTTATGTAACTTGCGAGACTAGAAAAATATACATAAATTGCGGGATATGAATTTTACTTTATGCCTCGTTATCAAACTCGTGTAATTACGAAATCACGCCAAAATGAAATAAGGGCTTAGCCTTAATATACCTGGAGTAAGGGAAAAAATCCATATGATATCCTTGGAAAAGGTTGCACCGTACTCCCTTAGAATCACAAAATCTCACGTTACTAATGTGCCAAGAAATTTCATTGGTTGAAGAAATTACGTTGTAGTGTTCTTGTAGAAATTGTAGGAATTTTGCAAGAAAATCACGTATGTGATGCACCATTACCTGAAATTGATGTGGATGCTGCTTCTGCTCCTCTAGGTTCATCCATTCTTTATAATTTACGTACAGATGATTAAATATATCTATGGAGACTCTATATGACCCCTAATTCCCCAAATGAAGGGTACTAAGAAAGAGTAGAAAGATTAAGAAGAATGGATTGAGACAATTGACTGGTTGCTTGGATTGATATCATGTTACTACCCCATTAGCTAATGACCAATCCCCCAATATTCTCTTAGTATGCCACCTTGAAAGGTGGCATATGAGTCACTTAATTAATCTTTGTATGGCGGCCACGTTAGGGGGTCACATTTTATCCAATAATTACTCACTCAATCCTTTAATTAATTTGTTAATCCCGCATTAACCAATAATTATCCGATTACCCACACAATTAAGAATTGTCTCAAATTACTTAAACTTGTACTTATTTTTAATACACTTTATACATCCTACTATCATGGTCATATGGTACCTTATATGGTACTAGTCCATAAATATCGAGTATTAATGCTCGGCACGAATTTTATTCCAACATGCTGAACTTGGACGAAAATTCATTTTCTTTGACTTGCTTCCTCTCTCACCTTCACGAATTTACTCATTACTTGTTTGAAATAGCATAATCCTTATAATCTCCAAATAATCTTTTCCTTGGACTGATGTCAATTACCTTATGAAAAATTCAGTGTACAATACTACAGGGTGCAACATCATTGTAATTTAATATTGCGAAGCGTAGCATGATCATAATGTAGTACTGCGGGGTGTAATATTGACGTAATATTGTGGGGCGTAACACGCATGCTCAGATTCCAAAAATTCTCGAAGGAAACACTCACCTATAACCTAAGGATCATTAATATATGATTTTTGTATGAATTCATAGCCAATGCACGGGTAATTTTCTAAATTTTTGAAAGCCGTAGGTTACTACCCAAATCCTTAATTTTCACTAATTAGGTAGTTAATTTAACTAGTAATTCATGCATTAAACTAATACTAGAGTAGAATTTACTTACCTTCAATAACTAGGTCGTTTGCCCTTCTTGAATGCTAAAAATCGCCCCAAGGAAGAAAAAGAAGATGAGGAAAAATGAATGAATCCCGCTATAAGAACACACTGCCCAGTGTTTTCCTCTATGCGAACACAGCCTGGGCAGTACGTTCGCGATGCCTTATATGAGAAGGCCCACATGGGCCTTCTATGCGAACGCGAAGGGAGCCCTGCAAAGGCACAGGGTAAGGGGTTGCTTGGCTGGCCCACTGGCCGGACTCTATGCGAACGCGGGGGAGGTGTGTGAGCGCACTAGGTCAGGAGCCCAACCCATCGCGATCGCGGTTCCTTTAGTGCGAACACACAGGGCATTCACCACCCCTGCCCAGTTCCTTCTTCACGAATGCGGTAACCTCTTCGCGAATGCGGAGAAGGAAACCAGACCTGGAAATTTCTGGTGTTTTGAAATTAGCTCCGAGGGGTCCGAAACTCACCCGTGCCCCTTCGGACCCCGTCCAAAGGCACTGGCAAGTCTATATTCATGATACGTACTCGCTCGAAGTTTCAGAACGTGAAAAACAACAACGAAACTAAGAATCCGAGCCCAAAACCAAATTGAACCAAACTCTGAACTTTAAGTTCTAGAATTCGCTAACAATGCGCCGAACTGACCTATACTACTCGGAATGACACGAAATTTTGCAAGCAAGTCATAAATGACATAACAAACTATTCCCAATCTAAATTCTATTCGGACCTCGATAACACAAAAACACGTCCCAAACCACAATACTAACTCAAGGAAATTCTTATTTCGATATTGGGCGCCGAAACTCTCCAGGTTCATCCAAAACCCATTCCGAACATACGCCCAAGTCTGAAATCATCATACAAAGCTACCGGAACTGTCAAAACTCGATTCCGAGGTTGTTTGCTCAAAATGTTGATCGAAGTCAAACTTGGGCCTTAAAGGCCAACCTGAAGGAACCAAGTGTTCCAATATTGGTCTAAACACTTCTGAATCCCGGACGACTCGCCCCCGCAAGTTATAAATCACAATAAGACGCTATGGGGAGTTTTATTTAGGGGAACGGGGTCCGATAATGCAAAACGACCGGTCGGGTCGTTACACCAATAAACCCAAGGCCCAAAACATTATATGCCCGATCCAATGCCTTAGCCAATCCGGGACGTTGATCATTTTTTATCAACGGTCGATTTCCCTACCATAATTAAACCTAAAAGACCCCCTAACCCTATTCATTCTACACCCTTCCCACGCCGTCACCATTTCCTTTCTCTCTCAAATGCTCTCTACCTAAACACTAATCTTCAAGTGTCGTCGCCGGCTTATACCTCCATTCTATGGTTTTTCGTTGTCATATCAAGCCTATACTGGACTTCTACTTGCTGTGGTTCATCAGTTTCTTAGATCCTAGGCGGTCTGGTTTGCATCTTTGATTTCTTTGTCTGTTTCAGGCTGTTTGCTCGACCATGAGTAAGAAATCTTTCCTACTTTTCTATGAATCTATGGTTTTCTAGGCCCATGTTCTCATCTCTGTTATGCTTTCTGGAAAAAACCTAGTTTACTATCCTCGATCTTCTCAGATCTGTATAGATCTGAGATGAATCGAGAAACTATCACATGTTTTTCCTTGAAATTCTCCGGTTTTAACTGATTTTTCGACTTTTCCCTAATCTAGGGTTCATTACAAGTATCTTTTCAAATGTCTTTCTGATTTTCTAATGTTTAATCGACTATCCTTTAGTCGTCTTGACTGATTTATGCAAAATCTACTTAAACCCTAGTCGATTTATGTGAAACTTTGATTTCCTAATTTCTTGCTTCGATTCTGAGTTTTTCAATGTCACCAGTCGTATTGCTTCACTCTGTATCTTTGACTTACACGATTTTCCTTTGTCAAATTCATTGCGCTGTGATTTTTTCCCTAACTAATCTTTATTAGGGTTTTTGAATCAATTTTCTGGCTAATTTCCCTATGTTTATGAAATCTTACTTAGTCTATTTTTATTTATGGGAATCGATATATTCTTTCCAGAATTGTTGTTAATCTGGTTGATTGATTTGATATGTTAGTAATATGTATTCCTAAGTCTTGCTTGTTTCTATGATTACGACCTTAAAATTAGTCGTTCTTGCCTTGTTTGACTGCTGTATATTTACTGATTCCTTTACATGATTCTTTCCTTAATTAGACCCCTTCTTATTTACTCCATTATTTGGTCTGATTTGAACCTCTTGCCTTAATTAATTACTATCATTACCGTTGGCTAATTTCCCTTAATTAAGGGAAGACTATGTTGATTTTGTGTGTAATTGGGTCTGTGATTTCCTTAATTGATGAGTATTGATTTCCTTTACCTTATTTTACTCTGCCCTCGACTATTATATATACTCCCCTCTATTCTCACTACCACACACGAACACAAGTTCAAAAAACACACTTACACTCAAACTCTCTCTTTTCTTTCTCTGTTACTTGTGATAATCACTGATCTAGCCGGCTGTAAGCCAAGGCTAGATATTGAAATGCACCTGCTTTACATTCTACGCTCTCTTCTTTAACTGGTATGTATCTGATTCAATTTTGAAACCCAAACTCTATGTGTTTCATTACTGCACTAGTTCATTGCCATGAATTCAATATGTTTTCCTGTTTACTTCATTCCTTAGCATGTCTAAGTTCTGTCCTGTTCAATGTATGATTAGCATGTCTACACTTCACCTAGTTATTTGATACTTAACCAGCCTGTTTGTTAATATCTGTTTAATCCCTTAACTATATAATCATGTTGGTTATTTGATTGACCCTACTTGTATACCTAATCTTGTCTAAGACATGTCCTGTTTTCTACATTTAGATGTGCTCTATGTCCAAATTTCTTATTGTCCTCGACTAACCTGCTAAGCCTCTAAGACCCCTAAATGTTCAATGCAGTTGTTGTCTACATGTTTCCTCTATACCCCGTTCATGTACCCTAATGTGACTTCTATATGCTCCCAACCCCCTCTCATCCCTGTGTGATATTAGTTTGTTGAATGTCTATGTATTCTATGACTGATTGATTATGTGATAAACTTGCTCTCTTCAGAACTGATTCTTACTATTCTCTTAAATGGTTTTCACTCTGGCCTCCTTTTAAAACTGGTTTCTATCCCAGAAAATATTTTAAAGTTATATTGTTTTTCACTAAGTCTTTCAAAACTATGTCAAGCACTCCAACTTTAATCTTAGTTCAATAGGTTCTTCCCCTCCAGTGTGTGTACTTCTAGGAATCCCATGAGATTCCTATGAACTCTGGCACACTGGGGCTGGCCATTCCATACTACACATACTCAATCCTTATTGTGAAAAAGTCTGGGTGTGAGCACTGCCCGGGATCCTTGATATCCTTAGGGAACTCTGACACACCTGGACACAAATGCGGTTATGAAATCCTTTGGTATTTGAGATCATTGAAGGCCTGGCCTTACCAGGTTTGCTTTGGGCCTGCTTCAGGCTCCCTATAGTTTAATTTATACTTCATTTATGTAATTTATGTAATCCTGGTCTGTAATAATCCTTTGTAATAGATATTGGGGTAACTAGTGAAAAGAGAGGGTAGCTATATGATCCTGTGGGGTAAAGTCGGGTAGAAATCATGTCTATAGGCTTTACATTTTGCTATTCCGCTCTAGAAATCATGTTCTAGGCTTATGTGATTCACTAGAAATCATGTTCTAGGATTGCTATGCTATTTGCATATGCTGAATCTGTGCATTAGATATCCTGTTTTAGGGCATTTACGTTTACTGCTTTGCATATTAGAAACATGTGGTAAACCATCACTCTATTTCTGATTCTGTATAATTCATGATCATTTAGAAATCATGCCACTAGTCTATTAAAACTGCCTAGAAAAATAGTCATCTATGTGTGCATTAGATATCCTGTTCTTAGGACTCTGTTTGCATCCGTTTTGAATCATGTCTATTTCGACTAGATAAATAACTGTCCATGAAAAGGTTTAAAATAGCCTCACGCGTAGGTATCATGTCTCTAAATACAAATTGGTATAAATCACCTATTATAATCTGTATCGCCTAGATCCAGCATGCCTATAGGTTGAATAATCTCAAACTGTTTAAACAGCTCCTGTAACTGAGATTGCATATAGTCCCACGCCTGGCAAGCCTTAGGTGATTAAGGTCTTTATATAAAACTGGAAACTGCATTTTTTGATTGTTTACTGCTAAGTTTTTACAGGATTAAAATCAGTAGGCAAACTAATAAGGACCCTGCCACTGAGTTTGTAAAATAGTGTTGCATATTCTGTACATTAATGTTCACCTAGACATCCTGTCCTGGGACTCTTTCTCTGAAATTACCTGAATTTGTGTTTGAGGCGTGCTGATTATTTTTCTATATATGTGGAGGCAAACATGAGCCCCTTAACTTCTTCCCCGATTTGATTGTCCTATGTGTTATTTGTTGGCGCCTAGATTTTTCCCTTTGAATACCTTGAGGTTGTCTAGAACTGCCCAGATTTAGAGGTCCTAAATTCCTCCGGGAACAAGGAAGGGATAGGTAACAGTATGCTTAGAGTTCGTTAATCAACTCGCTTATATAACCGCTAAGGAGTGGGATAATGGGTAGAAAAGGATATGATGACTTGTGCGCTAATGCAACGTGTAGCCCCTCGTTGAGGAGTGATTACCGGGCATTGCATGGATATGATCCTATAGGATAAACAACTTAGGACCCCTTTCACCCATTTACATATGTGTGCTTAGACTACTAACCTGTTAAAACCTTTACTTGTTTACATATGTGTGCTTAGACTGCTTATTTTCACCTGATTAATTCACAAAGTATGTTTGTCGGAACCCACAGTTGTGAACTTCGATGGGTGCCTAACACCTTCCCCTTGAAGTAACTTCAAGACCTTACCCAATCTCTGGTTATACAATTAGTGTTATAAATGACCCGTAATAGGTTCCCTAACTTACCTTAATTCGTTAGGTGGCGACTCTTCAAATTCCTTACATCCCTTTTCCCAAAAGGAAAGGGGTTGTCTCAATAATGTCCAAAATCCTGACTAATTCGAAAGGACAGGAAAAAGGTGGGGCGCGATAGCATGGCGACTCTGCTGGGGATTACAAGATTTACCATTACAAACCGCTTTGTGAATTTGTCTAAATGTGCTTTATTTTTGTTAATACTTTCACCCTTTCCCCTTCCCCTTTATGTGCAATTAATTTTTTACTTTCCCAAGTATTTATTTTCCCAAAATGAAACTGACATGTTTCTTGTTTCCTTTGTAACCGCTTTTCAATTATAACTGATGTATTTATCGCTTTCATAATGTGCAAATACGTGACAACATGTTGTTTATTGCTTATTTATTACTGCATAATCATGCTCAAAATCATATTCAACTCGTGCCTAAACAAATCCTATATCAATGCTTGATGGCTGGTTGCGATCTTCCTATTTATATCACCCCCTAAATTCGGAAAGGCTTATTTGCGGTAAAACCAATCGATCAGCGGTGCAGTCGATGGTTCCGTGCCTTTCCCCCTCGAGTTGTCCGCTCAAGGGTACCGGTCTAAAACCCCATAGAAACCTTACTCTTGTTATATTGTGCATGCATCATGGTCAAACCTAGCCGGGTTAATGTGTCACCCGCACAATAACCCCTTAAGATAGCCTTATCCAAAAGTCCACCGGGGTTTTCATAATCCCAACGGACACGACCACGTTATGTGCATTAATTTGGAGAACTAAATTCATGTATGTTAATCATAAGTGTATAAATAGTCGAGTTTGGTGGGGGAAAGGGCCTAACCATTTTTGTCTTGCAGAAAATGAGGCGCGAGGTCCCCAGATTCGGTATGGTTAGCAATTTCCACCAATGCTCCTAGATTGGTGGGAAGACCTTCCTTCAACTGATAAGAAACACGTGAGGAAGCATCCGGGAAATTTACCTTCTCTTCTAGACATCCAGCCAAACAATAGGTTGATTGAGGCTGCCACTTTATTTTGGGATAGTGAAAGAGCTGTAGTCCGCTTTGGGAATATTGAAATGACGCGGATCTTAGAATAAATAGGAGGACTTGCTGGGATAGCTTGGGAAATCCCTGGGCTTTTGGTACCTGAGAACCGCATGGGCAAAAGTTTTATGAAAATGATGGGGTTGAAGAACAATGTTGAATTAGAGTGTTTGAATCAATCTTACATACCTTTCGAGTACTTGTATGAAAGATATGGTCACATCAAGTCATACCGTACCTATCATGACGAGTTTGCCATCATGTTTCTGGGTCACATCCACCACAAGGTATTCGTGTTTATTGTGTGCTTTTTGGGCTTGATAGTATTCCCG
This sequence comes from Nicotiana paniculata, assembly GCA_005239505.1. Taxonomy (NCBI): domain Eukaryota; kingdom Viridiplantae; phylum Streptophyta; class Magnoliopsida; order Solanales; family Solanaceae; genus Nicotiana; species Nicotiana paniculata. The sequence continues at coordinate 54,129 of ML318028.1, forward strand.
ACGGAGAAGGAAAGGATTCATACCAGGCTAGCCATGGTAACCAGGGCCTTGATGGAAGGGATCGACAGGCAAATCTTTAGCATTGTCCCTAAGATCTTAGTTGATATTTACCGAGCCTGAGAGCATTGTCAAAGAGGAGTTAAATATTTTGAGGGTTGCAACATGTTGCTGTAGTTATGGCTCCTAGAACACCTTCAAAAGGGCCAATATTTCCAAGAACTTCCACGAAGGGCTTGGAATGATCACATTGCTTTCCATCACCCCAAGCGGATGACTTACATTCCAGACAGATTTGCTCAGCCGGAAACTGCCAAGGAGTGGGTGGAATTCTTTGATAATCTGACTGAGGAACATGTGCAATGGATGTTCGAGTGTTTCCCGACGGACTAATTTATCATCATATTCAGGGATGCACCACACTTAGTGATGATCCGGTTGAGAGGTATATATCCCTATGTTCCTCTCCAAGTCATGAGGCAGGCAATCAGAAAACAAGTTGTACCAAGGGTTTCCAAGATGGGTCACTTCAGAGCGGATTTCCAGGATGACGACGTCCCCTACAAGTGCCAAGCTCAACACATGTGGCACTGCAAAATCATCATAGAGAAGAATACTATTGAACCAGACAGGTACCATGCAAGATGAACACCTTTCTACTAGGAATGACTAGAAGACAACTTGGACGGGATAGTGAGGCCGGGAATCAGCCAAGGCAATAGAATAATAGACAAGAATGCCGAGGCTCAGGTCAAGTACAACCGGCTGCACAAAAGGATCCGTGATTTTGAGAACGAGCACCGGGAAATACATGAAACCAACAAGAGGCTGATCGAAGAATGGAGAGAGATGGATGTCCTTTCCAATAGGAAGCTGGAATATTTGGAGCGAGGAATAGTGGAATTGGAGGGAAAAGTCATCAAAAGGATTGAGGATTTAGAGGGCAAATTCATCAGAACGCAGAGGGGAATGAAGGAGGACACCTGGCTAGAGCGTACCTGCTGTTGGGACTGTGCGAGCTAGGGAACTTGTTTGATGGAATCAAGAATATCGAATATAGGGAAGGTCCTTCTGGGACCAAATAGGCTAGATTTATCTTTTTGCTTTCATAAATGTAATAAGGCCAAGTGCCATTAGTGACTTATTTCCTAATTGTTATTTTAGTATCGTTTTGGGATTCATCTATTTACATTAATGATATGATGAATTTTGGTATCTAAGTTCTCCAAATCAACTTGTCGCTAGGCCTACCTCGGGCACAACGAGGCTCCCAAATGAAGACGCGCATTTACATTTCTGCAATATGTGGTTAAATGCTGCAAATACTTTCGTCATAACCCTCACTGACTTGTTACCTTTTTGTTTTTATTTTATTTCTTTTGATCGTTCCCCTTCCCCAAAGGTTGGTCCGTGCATTCTAGAATTATCATCATATCATGAAAGATCCATGGGCCCTCCACCTTCTCCTCCTCCTAGTCCACCTAAAGGCAAAGGCAAGAGCAAGATGGAAGACTTGAGCAACATCAAAAAGGAAAATGCTACACCAGTTGAACACCCAGAGGCTTCGGACAGTCGGGGTACTCAGGTCCAGAATGATGTTGTTTCACAATTTGAACAAAGGCTACTGAAACTTCAAGGAGAACTTGAGCATGTTCGGAACCTAGCGAACTTGTCCTTATCACTTAGTGTTTCAGATGTCATCCACCCGAACACTCAAAACACCGCACCACCTCAGAATACCCCCAACAAATAGAATCCTCCTGCAACTCACCAAATATAACTCCACCGCAAAATCAAACCATCCCACCACAATACCAACAAAACACCTGCCACACTCCCCGAAACACTCCACCAATCATTCCTGAACCATAAAATTCCACCAACGATCACCTCTATACTCAGGCACCAGGCCACCAGAATAACCCCATATACGTGGAGACTCTACCTCACTCCACTCAACCCATCTCTTACACACCGGAATCCAGTGAGAAAAATATGCTTATCAGGAACTTGGCCGGTGAACTCAAGAAATTGACTAGCCGAGTTTAAGGCATGGAAGAAGGTAAGGTGATCCCAGGATTCATTTGAGGACATATTGTGACAAACTAGTCGGAGTTGGAAGATACGAAAAGATCCGGATGAAATTGTTCATGAGGAGCCTCACAGGGATGCCTTGTCTTGGAACATCATCCAGGACCCCAAGAAATGGACTTATTGGGTGAGTATGGCCTTAGATTTCATGGACCGATTTAGGTTCAACACGAAAAATGCACCATACATATTTTACATCCAGAATCCAAGAAGAAAGCCACTGAAACCTTTCGCGAGTATGCCACTCATTGGAGGTCAGAAGCGGCCAAGGTTAGGTCGTCATTAGATGAAGAATAGATGAGCAAATTCTTTGTCAGGGCACAGGACCCACAATATTATGAAAGACTGATGGTAATTGAAAATCACAATTTCTCTGACACTCATCAAAGCACTGTAGCTCGGTAGTATATCCAAGAAGAAAGACGTAGGAGTAGTAATGATTTCACAGGGACCCAAACCTCAACTGATGTATCAAACATCTCCACTCGCATACCAAGAACCTCCATCCATATATCAACCGTTACCTCCACCTATATATAAACCCACATCTCCCGGATATTCCCAACCAACCACTACCTATCACACATACAACTCCCAACCGTCTCACTTTCAGTCACCTCCAGCTCGCCAAAACTTCCCAAGACCTCGGCCAAACTTTGACCGCAGGCCACCCAAACAGTATACCGCCATCGCTGATCCCATTGACCAGCTGTATGAAAGGTTGAAAACTGCTGGTTATGTTACCCCTATCCATGCAGTAACCACAGAGAATCCATCCCAATGGGTCAATCCGAACAAAACATGTGCATACCATTCCGGCATGAAAGGACATACCATCGATGAATGTCACCTGTAGAAGGATAAGATCCAGGCTCTGACCAGCAACAAAATCATTCAAGCTAAGGAAGCTGCTCCTAATGTTCGTAATAACCCCCTCCTCGATCACAGTGGTAGAGGCGTCAATGTGATAGAAATAGATGAAGAATGGGACCCAGAGGGGTCAATCGAGTTGATCAAAGAAGGTGAAGATCCCAAGAAATTAGTGGTTACTCTCAACCCCATCTACAACCGCCAGACTATCCCGCTAATTGAAGGTAGAAGAAGGTTTGGTGGAGAAACTTACCACCACATCGAACATGTCAACGCAATAGACAATGATAAGTGGTGGAGTAGCAAGATTGAAAGCATAATGAATTGGAGAATATACGAACCTGGCAAGGGTCTCGGTAAGAATCTTCAAGGCATTTCCAAGCCAATACGGCTAAAGCACCACGACACTACCTTTGGACTGGGCTACCAGTACACTTGGAAAGAGTATGAGGACTGGACGCCACCATGGCGCGGTCCTTACTATCCATTGGAGCTGCCCATACCGCATTTGGAACATACTTTACAGCAAGCCGACATCATAGGGGGACCATAGGAGGAGGAAGCATTAGCAGCCTTAAGGAACTTATTCTTGGAAGACGAGGATATGGATTATTGTGTCATCGTTGAGGAGGAGGAGGAGGAGGAAGGCCCTACCATCCAAGCTGTGAGCAAGGGATCATCCCTAAGAAATTGGACTGTCAGACCATCCAGGTCCCGAAGAGTCCCGGGGTAGCAAGGATGAACAAGCACTATTTATTTCGCTTGCTAACGATTTGCTTTTTGCACTTCTGTTTTAAATAAAATCTCCAATGTTCCAAAAACATTTGTTTAAATTATTGAAGAATTGCTTTTTATGAATCGACATTTATTATTATCATTTTCTCTCATACTTTTACCTATACATCATTATATTTCCTGTCTTGATGAACCAATGACTGTGACATGCAATGAGACAACGCCAACAAAAGGAAAGTTATTCATAAGAAGATATAATACCCGAGGTAATCGTCAGAGAATCAACCGGGGCAACTCCCTACTTGCTGGTTTATGGTACAGAAGTTGTTATTCCTGCCGAAGTAGAGATTCCTTCCTTGAGAATCATACAAGAAATTGAGCTCAGCGACGCAGAATGGATAAGGAGAAGTTATGAAAAACTAGCCCTCATAGATGGGAAAAGAATGAATGCAGTGTGTCACGGACAGCTTATCAGAACAGAATGACCAGAGCCTTCAACAAAAGAGTCAATCCTAGACAGCTCACACCGGGGCAGCTGGTGTTGAAGAAGATCTTTCCGCATCAAGATGAAGCCAAAGGAAAATTCTCTCCCGACTGGTAGGGTCCATACATTTTTCACAGGGTGTTGACAAGAGGAGCTCTCATACTTGCAGAAATGGACGGAGAAGTCTGGCCAAAACCGATCAACTCAGATGCAGTTAAACGATACTATGTGTAATTCTTTATGCTTTTATCAAATGATGTAAATTGAACTACGCTCGACCTGATTCCTGTTTAAGAGGGGATGCGTAGGCAGCCCTGCGGGTTCGGTCATAAATCAATAAAAATCTTATTTCCCCCACAATTGGAAACTGGGGCAGAATTTTGAGGAGAACCCTCAAAAATCCAAAGCAAGTTCAGTTGATCGCAGCATGTACAACAGTCGGATATGTCAATCCATTTAACTGTGGCATAATTTTGAGGAAGACCCTCAAAATTCCATAGCAAAAGAGGTTGCAATGTATCGGATCTTGTCACGGTCATCGGTTCATCTAAAATTCTTAAAGTACATTTTTACTATGTCTTTACAAAACTATGCATGCTTGCTTGTAAAATAGCTTCGTTTAGCCAAACGCTACCTCGATGATGCAAACAGGATCATCAGACCAAGCAAAGCAGGACAAGCAAAGCCAGCAGGGACACGAATCAACCCCCCATCTACAAAACTCATAATTTTTCTTTGGATGCAGGGACAAAGGATAGATATGCCTTGTATAAGGCTAATCTCGGCCCTTCACCTTACATAAGGCTAATATCTACCTTCATTTGCATGGGACTAAGCCCTGTCCCACATCTTGCATGAGACTAAGCTTTGTCTCCATACATGCATGAGGCTAAGCCCTGCCTCCATTTGCATAAGGCTAATCTCTGCATTCATTTGCATGGGACTAAGCCCTGTCCCACATCTTGCATGAGGCTAAGCCCTGCCTCCGTTTGCATAAGGCTAATCTCTGCCTTCATCTGCATGGATCCATGTCCCCATCTTGCATGAGTCTAAGCTCTGCCTCTATTTGCATAAGGCTAATCCCTTCCTTCCTCTGCATGGGACTAAGCCCTGTCCCACATTTTGCATGAGGCTAAGTTCTGCCTTCATTTGCATGGGACTAAGCCCTGTCCCACATCTTGCATGGGACTAAGCTCTGTCTCCATGCCTGCATGAGGCTAAGCCCTGCCTCCATTTTCATAAGGATAATCTTTGCCTTCATCTGCATGGGACTAAGCTCTGTCTCCATGGGACTAAGCCCTATATCCATCCTGCATAAGGATAAGCTCTACCTCCACATCTGCATAAGGATAACTCTACCTTCATATGCATGAGACTAAGCTCTGTCTCCATACCTACACAAGGCTAAGCTCTGCCTCTAATTTACATTCTTTCACCGAGACTAAGCGTTGTCTCCCCGACATTATCTACTTTGCTCTTCTTTCGGGCTAAGCTCTGCCCTCAACTTCACAAGACTAACCCTTGTCTTGTTGACATCATATTATTTCATCTGATGGGATGAAATATCGCCAACCTATCCAAAGTCGTCATAGTCTAAAGGCATCATCCTCATAGCTGGAAGACACCATGACATGGCCTGAGGATCTCTCTCGACTTGCATATCATTATTCAAAGGCGTCATAGTTCAGAAGCACCATCCTCATGGCCCGAGAACATCATTTCATGGCTTGCAAATCTCTTGCCGAACAATTCATGGCCCAGGACATCATGGTCTAAGGACGTCATCCCTAACCGTCCGAAGACGACTTTCATAGTCCAAAGGGAACCTGCATCATGTTTAAATTTCTGCACAATATATGCTTGTAGCATCTTCGTTTGCAGGTGACTCGACAAGCAACTATTATCCCAGCGGGAGCGATCTCGCTCCAGTTCCTTCAGTTATCTCAAAAGATGGATTCACCCCACAAACCATTCTTTCACATATCCCTAGATATTGCGCCTGTTCTTGCGATGACTTCATCGGTATATTCCGCTGATGATCCAGAACTACACACAGCCTGATTCCTGTAAAACCAGGGATATGTAGGCAGCTCAGAAGCCGGAGCGCGGCCTAAATCTCTCAAACCATTTTCGCTCGGCCAAAAATTGGCCATCATGTCTTTATCCGACAACTCTTTCATCCTTTCTGGGTAAAGAAGGGAAGTTGTTGATAATCAATTTTTACCAAAATAATTTTTTAATTGCATATATTTCTTCAAAATCATGCATTAGCATCAATTGGTATTTTCCATAATTTTTTATATTTTTTATTAATTTGCCTAGTATTTTATTTCTAATAATTAATCATAAATTGCATCACAAATGATTTTAAAACATTTCTTGATAAATATTACTATTTATGGTCCTATTAAGTCCAAATTATTTCATAAATAGCCAAATTGACACTTTTTGGTTATAATTGCAATAACTTTGCAATTGTAGCCATCCATACATTATTGCATTATTTTACCGGAAAATGGTCCATTGTGTTTTTTACCAGAAAATTTTATAATTAGTAATATTTTACAAAGTATTTTAATTAATCTATTTGGTGTATTTAAGAAATAGCCTTGTTTAATTTCAATTTCAATCTAAGCCTAGCAGTCCAAAACTCTTTAAAACCAGCCCAATAAACCCAAGGCCCAAAACATTACCTGCCCGACCCAATGCCTTAGCCAATCCGGGCCGTTGATCATTTTTGATCAACGGTCCAGGATTTCCCTACCATAATTAAACCTAAACGACCCCCCCCCCCAAACCCTATTTATTCTACACCCTTCCCATGCCGTCACCCTTTCCTTTCTCTCTCAAATGCTCTCTACCTAAACCCTAATTTTCAAGCTCCTTCACCGGCTTATACCTCTATTCTATGGTGTTTCGTTGTCATCTCAGGCCTATAGTGGCCTCCTACTTGTTGTGGTTCATCAGTTTCCTAGATCCTTGAGAAGATCTCAAGGGACCTAGGCGGTCTGATTTGCATCTTTGATTTCTTTGCCTGTTTCAGGCTGTTTGCTCGACCATGAGTAAGAAATCTTTCCTACTTTGCTATGAATCTATGGTTTTCTAGGCCCACGTTCTCATCTCTGTTATGCTTTATGAAAAAAACCTAGTTTTTACCATCCTCGATCTTCTCAGATCTGTATAGATCTGAGATGAATCGAGCAACTATCACATGTTTTTCCTTGAAATTCTCTGGTTTTAACTGAGTTTTCGACTTTTCTCTAAACTATGGTTCATTACAAGTCGCTTTTCAAAGGTATTTCTGATTTTCTAATGTTTAATCGACTATCCTTTAGTCTTCTTGACTGATATATGCAAAAGCTACTTAAACCCTAGTCGAATTAATGTGAAACTCTAATTTTCTAATTTCTTGCTTCGATTCTGAGTTTTTCAATACCAGTCGTATTGATTAACTCTGTATCTCTGACTTACATGATTTTCCTTTCTCAAGATAGCTATTTGGGATCTAACTCAAGTTCAATTCACTCTAAAGTCTAATGATTCTCACGAATTCATTCGATGATTAGCTCAAACGTGTAGTCAAGACTCTTTTATCGACTAAATCTTAACTTTACAAGGACTAATATAAGCACTGTGAACATATGCAAGCATGTGTATAGATTAGTCTTTAGGAAAATGTCTCTCGAATATTATTGTAACTTGATTTAATCAACAATTCAACAACCTCTTTCGATTAGTTAAAAGAATCACTGAATGAAACCAAACAAAATAATGCAAAGATACTCACAAAAATATTTATCTTTTGATTAAATAAACTTGTGAATAAATTTGCAATTAATTCAAAGCTCCATAAACGAATTCAAGCAAAGAACTAGAGTTAAAATCCATAAATATCAATCAAAATACCATATCTATCAAACACTAAGGTAAACTATTAATACCACATTCATGGAGAAATTAAACACAAATAAAGTTGAACAATAAGAAAACATGAATTCAATCCAAACTCGGGTGTTGAGTTGAGGAAATAATGATGAATCTTTGTGCTTTGAGTTTCCAATGCTCTTCCAATCCTCTGTAGGTCAAAATTCCTCTAAAAATGTGTTTCTTGTTTGTTTATACCAAGCTATAATGTTCCCGGACCAAGCTATCCTCCTTGAGCTGGAGTGGAAAAACTTGTAAACTTTTTACACTTCATGCGTCGTTCAGTGCTAAGCACCCTGTGTCACATTAGGTAATTTCCTCGGTTGTAAACTCTCAGAAATTAGCTTGTATGACAAACATTCGTACTAATGTGTCGCATTAGTTTATATTTCTGTCAAACCCAAAAACTCCAAGTCTCTGAAGTTCTCAAACTTTTGACGAACTTTTGTATAAATGCAACGCTTAATGCCATGCCTTATGCGATGCACTAGTACATTTTGCTTCTGCCCATTTTTGTAACTTGAAATCATCTCATTCAAAGCATAATACACGTAATAAGTGTAAATCACCATCATGTAGCTCAAACACAGTCGAAGTGAAATTAGAGCACAAAATGAGGCTAAAACACGTGTTCCTAGCCTACCATCAACACCCCACACTTAAACCATTTCTCGTCCTCGAGCAATCAAACTGCATTTCACATAGAGATGACCTTTTTTTCATACAAATTCCCTAACGCATCATGCCAAAAATATTTAAAGAATACTAAACATCCTATCATAACATCCTAGCCTCAAGACTCGACTCAAAAGCACCACGCGTTATTTTCAAAAAGTTGATCACTTACTCTAACACAAATACCTTTCATTCACAAGTCATGTGCCCTCACACAATCAATAGAGAGTAGTTCCACACACAATGCATTTCAAAAACAATTAGGAACTCAAGATAGAAAGAATTAACTCTCTCGGAAATGAAATTCATGTACCACAGAAGACGTACCATAGGCTTCCGTAGTGTAATACTCTACTAGTTGAGCTCACTAAGTCAAAGATCAAGTAGGACTTTAATTAGTTGTGATGTATGTTGCGGGATGGGTAGGATACATATAGATATAGTGAATACACCTTGCTAAGCACTTTAATACATATACATTAATAATTTAAACTCACACTTGTGTTGAACCAAACCCTAACCTTCACACATAATAGCATCAAGCTCTCAATATTTTTAAGCACAACCACGATGAGAACTACCACTAGCAAGGAATCATTTTTTATTTTTATTTTCTAAGTTCTATTTTTGTTTTTTCAAGAAAACTCACTTTTTTCTTTCAATTCCCTAAAAGTGTCTCTCATAATTTTTCAAACAATGCATCTTTCTCAATAGTTCCACTCAAAAACTTGATGGCACCTCAATTTAGTTTTTACAAGCTCATAACAAATTCAAGTGCTCAAGAGAGGTAAAAGGTTCAAACAGATAGTGAATTCAAGAAAATGGATCAAGCTTGCAGTGTGGCTGCCAAAGAAGTAGGATTACAGGCTCAAAAGGGCTAAATAGAATACACAATAATTAGGCGGGTCATAAATATATAATTGAAAAAGAAAAGTCTCTATCATTTCCTAGACTAAACAAGGCTACTATTTCACTTTGCAAACGCATGAGGCAAGTTCTAGACATCAACTGACATGCACAAAATATCAAAAAAATCTCACACACACATAGGCACATAACTCACTTAGGACCGGATCTATCCTGACTCTCTAGTCAAAGCAGTTAAGCAACATTAAAATTAAATAATTTCAGGCACTTATCCAAGATTCAAGAACTGAACCTAGGCGTCACGACTCAGGCACACACTACTCTTAAGGCACAACAAAGTTTAGAGCAGTTATCTCCAATTAACACTAGAGCACAAGACTTCTTTATTCCTAACAAAGAAAAGTAACTACACTCGGTTCAAACAAAACCTTTGGAAAAGAACCGCGACACAAACAAATATCAAGAGGGAATTGTTACACTACCTAAGGAAAACAAAATATTTTTTTTCTTTGACTTTGATCCCTCGAGAAGACAGTTGAGGAAATGCATCATCGGGAAAGGTCAAAAGTTTCTTTTCCAAGAAAAACAGAAGAAAACAAACATACATGCACATATTTACATCCCCTACCCCATACTTTAAATTATGGCATGTCCCCATGACACACAAATAAAAATCAAGAGGTAAAGGAAACTCTCCCGATTCATCTAGTCGGGGTCTGAATCGAAGTCGGGATCTTGATGTGCCGGAGAATTACGGAATATTTAATGTCAAATTGCTTAAATTATAGCTTGTTTTCAAGAGCTTTTGCCTTTTATATTTATGGAATTTAGACGTTTGGCAGTGCATGAGGCTTAAACACTCAAGAACATGCAAAAGAGAACAAAAATCTAAAAATATAAGGAAAAGAGCAAAATGCGATCGCAAAAGGCACAGGGAAGGACCACAGACCTGATCTGCGGATCGCAGATGGCCCAGAGGGATCGCAAACGTCAACAGAAAGATTGGTGAATTTCAAGAATCAAAAATGCGATCGACTATGCGATCGTATAACTCATCTGCGAGCCGCATAATTGACCGCAAACCTCCAGTACCTGAAGCCCACCTCGAGAATACGATGCAACTCTGCGGTCGCATATCAACAATGCGGACCGCAGATCAAACAATGCGATGGGAAGCTGGAAACTAGGGTTTTACATCTGCAATAACCCTGCGAAGAATGCGAACCGCATACCTGTTCTGCGCCAGGAATGCGGTCGCAGAGCTGAACGGAAAGGGTTTTTTTGTCCGATTTTAACCCAGATTTTTGGCCCACTATAAATAGATTAATTTGGGTTTTGTGGGTCATGCTTTTCTGGTTTGAGGGCTACAACATACTCTTTGAATATTCCTCTCTTTTGGAAGTATTATAAGTGAAGATTCTTGTGTTTTGTAAGTCATTCATGCCATTAAATACTCTTATCTTTTTATCATTTAGTATGAGTGGCTAGTATTAAATACTAAGGTTGTGGACCCTAAATGGGTGTTATATTTTTGGGTATTTAACATTGAATATATATGTATAATGGTTGGTTGATATTTGTTTGCTCTTCATTCTTCATTTATTGTTAGTGGTTGCAAACATTAACAAGTGCCATAAATTCCTTCTTATCTTGGAAAAGTGGGTTAGAATAGGTAAGAGTAAACATCAAAGACTCAAGGCTTTAAACCATATTTAATAGAATCGCTTAGGAATAAGTGAGTTTTATTTGGCATTAAGTGATTACCCTTCGTTGAAACTCTTTTATATTTGGGAAAATCATAAAGAGGAAATACTACCCAACTATTGGAAAATATTGGGTGGTGATTTAGAAATCATTTGCATATCTAAAGGACCTTCCATTAGAAATATATTATATTAATACCCACTAGCATTATACTTCATTTAAGGGGACACAACCTTGATTTAGTTAATCACATTAATTACAACTTTAATTAATCATCTTTGTTATTATTATAATTGGATTATTACACAATCAACCCCCATATCCTTGTTACATTAACGGAATAAAGATATGATTTGAGTTAAGAATCACACTATCAAAGTAACCTGTTCACACCTATTCCCTGTGGGATTCGACCCCAACCTTGTTGGGTTATTATATTTGACTTCGACCCCTTTACACTATATTAAAGTATAGTTTGAGCGTATCAAATTTTGGGTGTAGCAATTGGAGCAGTTTTGGGACAACAGCACAACAAGGTTCTTCATCCGGTTTATTGCGCAAGCAAGACACTCAATGGTGCACAAATGAACTTTAAAGTGACGGAGCAAGAGTTCCTTGCTATTGTGTATGCTTTTGAGAAGTTCCGAGCTTATTTGTTGGGGTCTAAGGTGGTGGTCTACACCGATCATGCCGCTCTTTGATACCTCATGGAAAAGAAAGATGCCAAGCCAAGACTAATCCGGTGGGTCCTCTTGTTACAAGAATTTGATTTTGAAGTCAAGGACCGAAAGGTCACCAAGAACCAAGTGGCGGACCATCTCTCTAGACTTGAAGAAGACGGGCGACCAAAGGATGATCTTGATATCAATGGTGCCTTTCCTGATGATCATATCTTGGCATTATCTTCTTCAACCACTCCTTGGTACGCCGACATTGCCAATTACTTGGTTAGTGACTTAATCTCGAATGATTTTGAAGCATACCAAAAGAAGAAATTATTAAAATAGTGTCGGCAATATTATTGGGAGGAGCCATTCTTGTTCCGTATCTGTGCGGACAACATTATTAGAAGGTGTGTTCCAAAGGAAGACGTGATGCAAATTCTGAAAGCATGCCACGACTCACCGGTGGGTGGTCATCACGGAGGTAATCGGACGGCAGCAGAAGTGCTTGAGTGTGGTTATTATTGGCCGCCCCTCTATCATGATGCCAACCAAATGGTCAAATCCTGTGACCAATGCCAGAAACAGGGATCAATCTCCAAGAGACATGAAATGCCTATGAACTTTGTGATAGAGGTTGAAATTTTTTATGTTTAGGGCATTGACTTTATGAGGCCTTTTGAGAGTTCCTGTGGTATGAAGTATATTCTAGTAGTTTTGGACTACGTCTCCAAATGGGTGGAAGTTATTGACTTGCCAAACAATGAGGCAAGAAATGTAACTGTTTTCTTAAAGAAGAACATATTCACGAGGTTTGGCACTCCTAGAGCCATTCTTAGTGATGGTGGTTCTCATTTTTGCAACAAGGTTTTCACTGGGCTGCTAGAGAAATACGGTGTCAAGCACAAGGTAGCCACTCCTTATCATCCCCAATCAAGCGGCCAGGTAGAAGTCTCCAATCGGGAAATCAAGAACATTATAGCAAAGACCGTAAATGCAAACAGGACCGACTGGTCAAGGAAGCTGGATGATGCATTGTGGGCATACCACACGGCGTACAAAATTCCCATTGGGACATCTCCCTACCGGTTAGTGTTCGGTAAATGTTGTCATCTACCTGTGGAACTGGAGCACAAGGCCATGTGGGCTCTGAATAAGTTAAAATTGGACTGGACTGAAACTGCAAACTTGAGGCTAACTCAACTCAACGAAATGGAGGAATTTAGTTTCCATGCTTATGAGTGCAACTGTGTATAAGGAAAGAATGAAATTTTTCCATGACACGAAGATTTTGAAAAGGGAGTTCAAGTCCGGGGACTTGGTGTTGCTTTTCAACTCAAGACTCAAACTGTTTCCGGGCAAGCTCAAATACAAATGGTCAGGTCCTTTCAAAGTGGTAAATGTCTCTCCCTTTGGCGCTGTGGAACTAGCAACTGAGGACGGACTTCGGACGTTCAAAGTCAATGGCCAACGCATCAAACACTATTTGGGCACAAATGGCGAGAGGCATGTTGTAGAGCAGTTGGATCTTAAGGATGGTCCTTGTCCCACTGATGAATGACTTCAAGAAAACACCAACTTTGTCGTTCCGCGACGTTAAATCAAGCGCTTCATGGGAGGCAACCCATGTGTGGTAACACTCTTTTGTTTTTTGTTTTTTTTACTTTTGAGTCTGAGTTGTCGCAAAAGGGAGAAGGGAAGTGAGAAATTTCGACTGAAAACAAGCGTGGTAGGTAGGGAAAAGCAAAACGCCATTGTTAGGGTTGACTTAGCTTGAAAATGATAGCTTCTGCAGTCCACATTTTGGTTATGCGGACCGCATTTGCATCGCAGACTAAGACCTAGGTCAAGTGAAGAAGAAAGAATAATGCGATGCATCTGCGATCGCATAGTTGAAATGCGGGCGACATTGATGTCGCAGATCTGCACAATGAGCTCCCCAATCCAGCCCCTATTTTGCGACAATTCTGGATCGCAGACTCACCTCTGCGGTGGAATATGTGATCGCATAATAACTTTATATTTTTTTTCACTCAATTCTGTGATGACTATGCGAACCGTATAGTGGATATGCGATCGCATATGTCATCGCATTATTGATACTTTCAAGCTATGAGTAATTCTGCGACGGGTCTGCGGTTCGCATAGTAGTTATGCGATCGCATACCCCGTCGCATAGTTGATTCTTTTTATTTACTTAATTATTTTCTTAGTTTCTTTTATTTTTCCCGCTCTTCCACTTACACGTATTTCTCTATGCAGTCATGGCTCGTAAAGCTATAGCTTCAGCTTCTAAGAGGGCCTCCTCGAGCCGGCAAGCACCTCCGGTCAAACGAGCACGTCAAGCACCTCCACAAGCTGTTGTTAGAAGTTCCTCCCAGTATGATGAGGGGCACACTGAGCCGGAGGTTGACCTAGTGGCTGAGGTAAGGAGGAAGAAAAGTGATGATTACCATCTCTGGTTCCCACTCCCTAAATGCAGATAACTGTACAGAACGGGGCTTGACAAGCGGAAGATTCTAGCAGAGAAGTAGTTGAGTCTCAATGGCCTCCAAGAGCGATATCCCCACATTCTAGCGAACATCAAGGCTAGAAAGTGGGAATGCTTCACTAAGATACCTGGGGAGTATAATGAAACAATGGTGAGGGAGTTCTATGCCTCCTACGGGGCCTCCAGGAATGCTCACCACAAATGCAACAAGATATTCACTGAGCAAGTTCTGGTTCGGGGAAAGGATGTACTATGCCACCAGGAAGCCATCCAGGCTCATTATATTTCAACAGGTCACCCAAGCACGGCCGAGTATGATTCTAAATTGGCCAACAAAGATGGCGAACATGCTTGGGTCATATCTGTGATTGCCCGAGGGACCCCGGCCTGGATTGACCCCAAGTATAAAATCTACAAGGAGGATCTTACGAGAGAAGGGAGATTTTGGCTCAGCTTCATCACTTACCGTTTGATCCCTACCAGAAATGAGACCGAGATAAGCAATGAGAAAGCCATTCTCATTGCTTGAATTATGACAGGGATTACAATTGATGTGAGCGACATCATCCAGGAAATAGGAGTCCGGACCTAGAAGAAACAAACATCATTTCCTTTCCCCTGCTGGATCAATGCCTTATGTAGGATTACTCGTGTTCCTTTATTTCCTACCTCCGACAAGAAAGGTCAAGCTGAGAAGGACATCGACATCACATGCATTAGTGATACGGTGCCAAAGCAAGCTGCTACCCCCTAGAGATTCAGATTCAGATGTCTGCTGAGCCTGAGCCCTCCGACTCTCAGACTCCCATAGCACCTTAGATGGCAGAGACATCCACTGCTGCTCCTCAACCTACCCCTCGGGCCAGTGCTCCATCTGCTGTTCCACTGCCAGTTTTTTCACAACTTGGTCTCCTAGCTCAGCACACAAATGCTAAGGTAGACAAGCTCCTGAGAGACCTTCCCACACCTATCCGGCAGTCCCTGAACCCCATTCAGTCTTCAGTGACTGCTCTATAGGAGCAGCATGTATCTTACGAGGGTCGCCTAAAGGGACTTGAGGCCAGGATTGAGAAGATACAGCGGGGTGAGGTTGGGACCTACCAGCTCTTTGGACTGACGTATCTACTTTGAAGACTGAGCTCCACAAGATGCAAAATTTGAAGTTTGATTTATCTTCTTTCCTGCTCAAGGAAGGTGAGCAGGGAACAGACATTGCTGCCACTAGACTGGACTTCGACTTCTCTTCTCTGATTACAGCCCAGCCAGCCCCGACTGTGAGAGTCTCTCAGCCTCCATCTCCCCCTGCACCAATTGATGTACCTTCTGTGGAGGATTCCAAACATTCTTCAGCGTCCGAGGATGAGGAGACTGACGAGGAGGATATTGATTTCGGGTTAGATGATGAGGAAGGCCCTCAGGAGAAGGGTAAGGGGATTGCATTCACCACAGCTACAGAGCAGGCAGAGGATGAGCAGATACAGATTGCGATAGCGTGATCTCTTGTTGACAGAGCCGCCCCGGTTACAACATCAGTCATTCAGCCTTCAGCAGACGGAGCCAGCACCTCTCAGGCTCCAGCTTCAGCTGTGGGACGTAAGGACACCCCACCTATCGCAGCAGTCACCCCTCCAGATGAGTCTTCAGCAGCTCCTCCACCTCCAGTATACATCATTCCCCCCGCAGACCACTGACTCCTGTAGCGCTTAGCGTGCCCTAGGGAGCCCCTTACTCTGTTTTACATTTCTTATGCATTGGGGACAATGCATGACTTTAAGTTGGGGGTGGTGGAAAGGTAGCTGTATAGGAGTATCTTTTGTGACAACTTGGATAATCATCGAACTATTTTACGTGTTTGTTTTTATGATATATGTGTGTTTGTGTTTTTTTTTATGATTGATCTCCAACTTGTCAAGAAAACAGTGTACATACCCTTTTTGCGATATTAGAGTATCTCACTACCTTTAACTCTTGTTCGTAGTTTATAAGAAAAAAAAACAAGTAATTAGTTTATGTAGGATCTCCCTCAGCTGTTAACAATGAATTCCCCTTAGTTTTTCTTCGCCGGGTTCTTTTCCAAGTGTGTAAGAGTAGAACCATGGCACTAGGACGAAATGTATTGACCAGTTTTGGTGTAAGTGTATAGTCTCAAGCATGTGTGTTTGTAAATAATCTACACCTTTCCTTTATAAAAAAAAGGATATCTTTTTATGTTGAAAAGGAAATCAACTGTGTGAACTTGAGGCTCGCTTTTTGACGCTATGTGTACTTAGAACTATACATGTAAATATGATGAAAGCTGCAAGTTGTCAAGCCTTGACTCATGAGATAAAACTATGTTGACCCAAACAATCATGTGCCATGTGTGTTAGATTTTGCATCAATAATTCTTGTGTTCACTTCCGTCATCTAGAACTTGCCCGGTTGGTTTTTTATTGCTGATGACAATTATGTTTGGTTGGAGAAATGACCTTAGGCATTCTTTGTGTTATTTGGAAACCCCGCTAGCCTTTCGATCCGCCATTGTATAGATACTATCACTGGTCACCCCAATTGAGCCTTGAACCCTTTCTATGGTCACCTCATTACAAACATTTCCCTTTTGTAAAATAATTCCCTCTTTTGAACCAGTCCCTCCTTGAATGTTGAGAATGAGGCAAAAAAAAAGAGCCTAAGTTGGGGGTTTGGTGTCAAAGTGGAGATTGGTAGGGTTATGCAGTGAGCGTAAAAATTTACACCTCAAAAGATTCATTTGAAAATTATTCAAGCTCCAAAAAAAAAGTGACATGTCCGTAAATAAATATGGGAGATTTGAATAAGATTTAGTGAGGTAATCCAAGTAGTTCTACGTGGGTAACTAAATGCAAAGGAGGTACATGGAGTGAAAAAGAAACAAAGTGCAACGAGAAAGAAAAAATGTGAGTAGTGTTCAAGGAGGGCGTAGTCACTTACCCAAATAATTATCCAACCTTTCCTTAAGCCTACATTACAAGCCAAAAAGTCCTTGTGGGATCTCCAACCGAATGTTCTTGAAGAAGCAACGAATTAAAATAAGGGCAAGCCTATGGTATGATGTGTTGTAACACTTGAAATTCTTTGTGAGTGTGAGTGTTTTGGTAAATATATCTCTTGTTGTTGTCATTGTAAATATTGTGAGTTGGGACCTTCTTTATTTCTGGTAAGGGCACATGAACTGTGAAGTTTGACAGTAGTTGAGTTCTTGAAGTCGGATGCAAGTCACTTAGCTGAGAGTAACATTTTGTCAAATTGGTCGAGGCTCAAAGATCACTAGTTGATTAGTTCCTTGTAAATAGCGGTAACTGTTTATGAAAGGTAAATAAATGAATATGCATGCTTGTGGGACTGACACTTAACACTATCCTTGGTCATTAATGTTTTCGGTCTTCTATTTGGAGATTAGGTTAGGATAGAGTAGTTTTTGTTGCATGAGGACAATCAAGACTTTAATTTGGGGGTGTTGATGTGCCGGAGAATTACGGCACATTTAATGTCAAATTTCTTAAATTATAGCTTGTTTTCAAGAGCTTTTGCCTTTTATATTTATGAAATTTTGATGTTTTGCAGTGCATGAGGATTAAACACTCAAGAACATGCAAAAGAGAACGAAAAGCTAAAAATATAAGGAAAAGAGCAAAATGCGATCGCAAAAGGCACAAGGAAGGACCGCAGACCTGCTCTGCGGATCGCAGATGGCCCAGAGGGATCCTAAATGTCAACAGAAAGATTGGTGAATTTCAAGAATCAAAAATGCGATCGACTATGCGATCGCATAACTCATCTGCGAGCCGCATAGTTGACCGCAGAACCTCCAGTACCTGAAGCCCACCTCGAGAATGCGATGCAACTCTGCGGTCACATATAAACAATGAGGACCGCAGATCAAACAATGCGATGGGAAGATGGAAACTAGGGTTTTACATCTGCGATAACCCTGTGAAGAATGCGAACCGCATACCTGTTTTGCGATAGGAATGCGGTCGCAGAGCTGACCGGAAAAGGGTATTTTTGTCCGATTTTGACCTCAATTTTTGGCCCACTATAAATAGATTAATTTGGGTTTTTTGGTTCATGCTTGTCTGGTTTGAGGGCTACAACATACCCTTTGAATATACCTCTCTTTTGGAAGTGTTAGAAGTGAAGATTCTTGTGATTTGTAAGCATTCATGTCATTAAATACTCTTATCTTTTTATCATTTAGTATGAGTGGCTCGTATTAAATACTAAGGTTGTGGGTCCTAAATGAGTGTTATGTTTTTGGGTATTTAACATTGAATATATATATAATGGTTGGTTGATATTTATTTGCTCTTCATTCTTCATTTATTTTTAGTGGTTGAAAACATTAACAAGTGCCATAAATTCCTTCTTATCTTGGAAAAGTGGGTTAGAATAAGTAAGAGTAAACATCAAAGACTCAAGGCTTTAAACCTTGTTTAATAGAATCGCTTAGGAATAAGTGGGTTTTATTTGGAATTAAGTGATTACCCTTCGTTGCAACTCTTTTATATTTGGGAAAATCATAAAGAGGAAATACTACCCAACTATTGGAAAATATTGGGTGGTCATTTAGAAATCATTTTCATATCTAAAGGACCTTCCATTAGAAATATATTATATTAATACCCATTAGCATTACACTTCATTGAAGGGGACACAACCTTGGTTTAGTTAATCACATTAATTACAACTTTAATTAATCATCTTTGTTATTATTATAATTGGATTATTACACAATCAACCCCCATATTCCTGTTACATTAACGGAATACAGATATGATTTGAGTTAAGAATCACACTATCAAAGTAACCTTTTCACGCCTATTCCCTGTGGGATTCGACCCCAACCTTGTTGGGTTATTATATTTGAATTCGACCGCTTTACACTATATTAAAGTGTAATTTGATCGTATCAGATCTCCTTTGCATGCCCGACCCAGTGCACACATCCATGCTGAGAGCTTCTTTTCTTCTTTCTTTGGGTACACCCCACACTTATCATGCTTACTCTCTCCAGCTAGTTCCTTTAGGGCCCCCATTGTTCCTTCCATCTTAAAGACCACAATTTCTTCCCCCACCTCTGAGCATGAGCTGCTTTACTTGAATTTCCAAAATCACTATTCCAGTAACCAAGAAGGGTCTCCCTAGAATCAGATGGACTTCCTATTCTCTTCCATGTTTACCACGATAAAGTCCACAGGGAATACAAATTTGTCCACTCTAACTAGCACATACTATTCCTTCAAGTATGATTGTGGTTTGATCCGCCAGCTTCAAGGACAGGTATAGATCTGATTTCTCCACTTTCCTGAAAGTAGACAAAGGCATAAGATTATTAAAATCACCCGAATCACACAAAGATTTTTCTAACTTAGTGCTTCTTAATGTTTTGTGAGCCTGACAACCGACGTGTCCTCTACTTTCCGCTTGTTGGACAGTATCTCATTTAAGAACTTTTCATATGCTGGCATTGGTGAAAGCACCTCTGTGAAAGGTACATTAACATGCACCTGCTTGAGCACCTATAGAAAAATGTAGTAGTGAATAACTTGGTGAATCTATCCAATCTGCACAAAGCATCTGCTGACATAGCTGCTCCATCAACTGCCGGGGCCACAATGCCCGGGTGAGCTACTCCGGCCGCCTGAGGTGACGGAGTCTGGAACTGAGGATCTAGCTGCTCTTGTGTGCGAATAGCATGAGTCTGGGTCCCTCCCCCAGCCTGAGAAACGGCTGGTGCAGTAGGAAGAACACCGGCCTGAGCCACATTCTCCATGAGTCCTACTAAGCGGACTAGAGCGTCCTGAAGCACCGGGGTGGCTATGAACCCCTATGGGACCTGAGCTGGTCCAACTGGAACTGTATGAGTAGGAACTTGACCGGCGAAGTCTACCTGCGGGTCCTCTACTGGGGCTACTGCTCTAGTACGGCCTCGGCCCCTCGTAGGAGCTGCAACAGGAGAATTGGGGTGCTGATCAGTAGATGAGGAAGCACGCGCTCTCTCCATTTGCGAGAGAATAGGATCGAAACTCAATTAGCATTTAGAATTCAAATTGCATGACAGAAAAGAAGAAAAGTGAAGTTATTCCTAACTTTGCAGCCTCTGTGGGATAAGTACAGACGTCTCCGGTCAAATCCCTCAGACTTGTCACGACCCCAGTTCGCCCTCCGTGAACATGTCATGATGGAACCTAGTCCGTATAACTAGGTGGGCCTAACAATTGGGAAAAACAACATAACTTGCGGAATAATTAAGTGAAAACTCAACAATCTAAAAGAAAGACTGTATATAAATGCCGTTCGGCATATACAACTCAAAAATAATGCGGAAGTCTACAATATCACCCCAAAACCCAGAAACTCACAAGCAACACAGGCTAACAGAAATGTAATACACTGCTCTAATTCCAGAATATCTAAACAAATGTAATGAAAGAAAAGCTTTCCACAAAAGCTGGAATAAAATAGAGACTCCTGGTCTGTGGACGCGGCAGATGTACCTCGAAGTCTCTGCTGGATCTCTCAACCTCGGGGATAGTGCGCCTGGGTGGAGGTACCTGGATCTGCACATGAAAAATATGCGCAGAAGGGGCATGAGTACACCACAGCGGTACTCAAGAAGTGCCAAGCCTAACCTCGGTCGGGTAGTGACGAGGAAGGTCAAGGCCCTACTGAGGTTAAACAATATAATAGGAATTATAGTATGAAACCAGACAGTAATAATGAGTACAACAGTGAAATAAGACAGGTCAACAAGGCAATAACAAAACACAAGAACAGATTAAACACGGAATATGAACAACTCAATAACAATGGTAACAATGAGGATCTCCCAGGATACCGTCATGTAGTTCTTTTCTCGACTGTCTAGTGGATCTCCCGGGATACTGTCCCGTAGTCCATCATATGTATATCCGATGGATCTCCCGGGATACCATCCCGTAGTCCATCATATGTGTAGGGGGGATCTCACGGGATACCGTCCCGTAGTCCTAAAGTAAATATGCAGGGGGATCTCCCGGGATACCGTCCCATAGTCCCAAAGTAAATATGCAGGGGGATCTCCCGAGATACCGTCCCGTAGTCCTAAAGTAAATATGCAGGCACAACAAGAAGATATTCAGAAATAGAGTGCAAAATACAATGCAAGAAGTAGTTCTAGCCTAACATGCTTCACATAGCACAATTAAAGAAACTTAAGCAATTAGGCAATTTAGGACAACTAGGCATGCTTTTCTAAGCTAACATAGACTATAATTGTAAATAGAATAAAACAGGTAAGAAAGATACTCAGTCTAAATATTTAAAGTAAAATCGGATTTTTTTCAGCAGTTAGCACAAGTACGTGCTCGTCACCTCACGTACAAGGCATTCAATTACCAAATATCACATCCTAAGGGGGAAGGGTCCCCCACACAAGGTTAGACAAGCCACTTACTTCGAACCAGCTCAAAATCAACTCAAAACCACACGTTTGCCATGAGTATCCGGCTCCAAATGGCCAAAATCTATACAATTCAATTACATATTGTAAATAACATCTCAAGCAACTGATTCTACTATTTAATTCAAAGCTAAACCGCGAAATTAGGTAAAATAACCAAAATGCCCCTCGGGCCCACGTCTCGGAATCAGGTAAAAGTTATATTTTCCGGACACCCATACACTCACGAACTCACCAGACCAGAAACAATCGAAATCCGATGCCAAAAACCCCTTAAATTCTCAGAATTTCAGTTTGGGGAAGTTTCATCAATTTCCCATGGTTTTTACCCCATTTTTCATAATTAAACCAAAGAAAACAATAGGGATTAATGGTCTAACAATGAATTAGGATTAGAAAACGTTACCTATGATCCTTCTCTTCAAAATCCACTGAAAATCGCCAATTACCGAGCTCCCAAATGATTTATAGACTTACGAAATAAAGCCTCGGATTTTTGGAATAAACACACAGGGATCTCGCACCTGCGGTCCCTAAGCATCGCATGTGCGGAATTCACTTAAGTCCACTGGGGCCGCACCTGCGGTCGTTTGGTCGCACTTGCGACCACTGGCCAAATCCCGCGCCATCGCACCTGCAATCAACCATATCGCGCCTGCGAGTCTGCACCTGCAGGAAAACCTTCGCAAGTGCGGAAACACCAGAAGAGGTCTGGTTCAGCCATTTGATAAGTCCCAATTTCTCCCGTTAAGCATCCGAAAGAACCCGAGGTCCCCCGGGACCTCAACCAAAACCACCAACCGACCCTAATACCTTATTTGAACTAGGTCGAGCCTTAAAAACGAGTATCATAACATCAAAAGCATCGATTATGCATAGGTTCAAGCCTAGAAACTTAGGAAAATTCTATAATTCACATTCGACGCCGAAACACGTCTAAACTCATCCGAATGATCTCAAATTTTGCACAACATCCCAATTGAAATGACGGAACTACTGTAACTTCCGGAATTCCATTTTGACCCTCGTATCAAAAACTCGCTATCGGACTGGGAACTTCAAAAATTCAAACTTCGGCATTTTAAGCCTAAATGAGCTACGGACTTCCAAAATGCATTCCGAACATGCTCCCAACCCCTAAATCACCTAACGGAGCTAACGGAACCATCATATTTCCATTCTGAAGCCATCTTCACACTGTTCCGACTACGGGCAACTTTCCAACACCTAAGCTCTCATTTAGGGATTAAGTGTCCCAAAACTCTCCGAAACTCAAGACGGAACGTCCCGACAATTCAATTTAGCAGAAATAGACTTGGGGAAAACAGTTAATAGGGGATCGGGGCGTTAATTCTTAAGACAACCGGCCGGGTCGTCATATCCTCCTACACTTAAACATTCGTTCGTCCTCGAACGAGCATAAAGACATACCTGAAGTAGTGAAAAGATGAGGGTAACTGCTGCGCATATCCTGCTCGATCTCCCAGGTCGCCTCCTCGGCCGGCTGCCCCCGCCACTGAACCTTTACTAAAGCAATGTTCTTNCTGACCTGCCTGTCCAATATAGCTACAGGCTCCTCAACATATGATAGATCCTTGTCCGATTGGACTGAGCTGAAATCCAAAACATGAGACGGATCACGGTGATATCTCCGGAGCATCGAAACATGAAATACCGGATGAACTCCTGCGAAGCTGGGAGGTAAGGCAAGCTCATAAGAAACCTCCCCAACACGCCTCAATATCTAAAAAGGGACAATAAACCTCGGACTCAACTTCCATTTCTTCCCAAATCTCATAATGCCCTTCATAGGCGAAACCCGAAGCAGAACCCGCTCTCCGACCATATATGAAACATCACGAACCTTCCGGACCGCGTAACTCTTCTGTCTGGACTGGGCTGTATGGAGTCTATCGTGAATCACCTTGACCTTCTCCAATGCATCCTGAACCAACTCTGTGCCCAATAGCCTGGCCTCACCCATCTCAAACCAACCCACCGGAGATCTGCACCTCCTACCATATAAAGCCTTATACGGCGCCATATGAATGCTGGACTGATAGCTGTTGTTGTAAGCAAACTCCGCCAATGGAAAGAACTGATCCCAAGACCCTCCAAACTTGTTCACACACGCATAGAGCATATCCTCAAGAATCTGAATAGTGCGCTCGGACTGTCCGTTCGTCTAGGGGTTAAATGTTGTGCTCAACTCCACCTTGGTACCTAACTCCTGCTGAACGGCTCTCCAAAATCGTGAAGTGAACTGAGTACCTCTGTCTGAAATAATAGAAACTGGAATACCATGCAGACGAACGATCTCCCGAATATAAATCTCCACCAACCGCTCCGATGAATAAGTAGTCAGTACTTGAATGAAATGGGTTGATTTCGTCAGCCGATACAAAATCACCCAAATAGCATCATGCTTCCTCAAAGTCCAAGGAAGTCCAACCACAAAGTCCATGGTGATCCGCTCCCACTTCCACTCTGGAAGCTCAATCTGCTGAAGTAACCCTCCCGGTCTCTGATGCTCACATTTGACCTGCTGACAGTTGAGACACTTGGCTACAAACTCTGCTATATCCTTCTTCATTCTTCGCCACCAATAGTGTTGTCTCAGATCCTGGTACATCTTCGCGGTACCCACTGTGCATCAAATGCATAAATGCTGCGGGGGCATTAGTCAGCCCAAATGATATAACTAGAAACTCGTAATGGCCATACCGAGTCCTGAAGGCAGTCCTCGGGATATCCGGCTCCCGAATCTTCAACTGATGGTAACCTGAGCGCAAATCAATCTTAGAAAATACCTGTGCGCCTTGAAGTTGGTCCAATAGATCACCAATACGAGGCATCGGATAACGGTTCTTCACTGTAACCCTGTTCAACTGGCGATAATCAATACACATGCGCATAGAACCATCATTTATCTTCACAAACAAGACAGGAGCACCCCAAGGTGAAACACTTGGTCGAATAAAACCCTTATCAAGCAATTCTTGTAACTGATCCTTCAACTCCTTCAACTCAGGAGGAGCCATACTGTACGGAGAAATGGAAATGGGTTGAGTGCCCGACAACAAATCAATTCCAAAATCAATGTCTCTATCGGGCGGCATGCCCAGAAGATCAGCTGGAAACACATCGGGATAATCCCGTACCACTGGAATTGAATCAACATAAGGGGTATCAACACTGACATCTCTCACATAAGCTAAATACACGGCACACCCCTTCTCAGCCACACGCTGAGCTTTAAGGAAAGAGATAACTCTACTGGGAGTGTGATCTAAGGTACCACTCCACTCAACACTCGGAATACCTGGCATAGCCAGCGTCACGGTCTTGGCGTAACAATCAAGAATAGCATAATGGGGAGACAACCAGTCCATGCCCAAGATAATATCAAAATCTACCATATCGAGTAACAATAAATCCACACTGGTCTCAAAACCATGAATAGTAACCAAACACGACCGATAAACGTAGTCCACAACAAGAGAATCCCCCGCTGGAGTAGAAACATAAAAAGGAGAACTCAAAAAATCTCGGGCTATACCCAAATGCGGAGCAAAATAAGAAGACACATAAGAATACGTAGAGCCTGGATCGAATGGAACCAATGCATCTCTGTGACAAACCAGTATAATACCTGTAATGACAGAACCGGAGGCAACAGCCTCAGTACGAGCAGGAATAGTATAATATCTGGCCTGGCCTGACCTCCCCCTCGAGGAGACCTCTACCTCCCCGACCTCCGCCCCTAGCTGGCTGGGCAGATGGGGCAGCAGCTGGAGCTGTGTTCATGGCCTGAGAACTCTACTGAGCACATTGTGGCTGAAAAGTCTGTGAAGATGCACCCCTACTAAGTCTGGGGCAGTCCCTAACCAGATGGGGTGTATCGCCACACTCGAAACAAGATCTGGGAGGACGTGGTGGCTGTGACTGGCTAGGGCCAGGTCTGCTAGACTGACCTCTGAAAGCACCCCGCACAGGAGGCGCGCTAGAAACTGGAGGTGCATATTAAGGCTTCTGAGGCCTGGGTAGAGCTGGGGTACCGCTGGCTGCTGGAAGAGCTGAATGAACGGGGCGGACCATATAACCCTTACCATGTCGACCTGCTACTGGGGTACGGACACCAGAGTAGTGGCCCGACTCTCGAGACCTCTTGGCCTCTCTCTCCTCTCACTCCCTAGCGAGCATACCCTCGATCCTCCTAGGAATGCTCACTACCTGCTAATAAGGAATGTCCATCTCCAACTCTCAATCCATGCTAGATCTTATGGGTGGGATAAGACCCTCGATGAACCGACGAACCCTCTCGCGGACAGTAGCAACCAAAGTCGGTGCATGCCTACCCAATCTGGTGTAACGGATAGCATACTCTGAAACTATCATAGCACCCTGGCGCAAATGCTCAAACTCTGTGCGCCATGCGTCCCTGAGGCTCTGAGGAACAAACTCTCTCAGGAACATATCAGAGAATTGGGTCCAGGTCAGTGAAGTAGCCTCGTCTGGACTGTCTAACTCATAGGTGCACCACCAATCATAGGCGGCTACGCGAAGCTGGAAGGTAGTAAAGGAAATCGCAGTAGATCCGGCTATGCCCATAGTGCGAAGAATATGGTGGCACTCCTCTAGAAACTCCAAGGCATCGTCTGATGCTCATCCACTGAATACCGGAGGATCATACTTCTTAAACCTCTCAAGTATCCACTACTCGTCCTCTGAAGCAACTGGCCTGTCCTCGGGCTGAACTGGCACTACAGGCGGTACATGAATGATCGTTGGGGCCTGATTCACATGCACTTGCTTCTCAAGAGTGCGGGCGGCGGGAGTCTGCGCTCCTCCCTCGGCTTGGGATGTGGCTGCAGCAAGGGGAAGCAACCCTACCTGATCCAGAGTGGTGTACATAGACATGAACTGAGCTAACGTCTCCTGAAGGGCTGGAGTAGTAGTGGCAGTAGGCGTGTCAGGTGCCTGGACCTCAGACTGATCTGTTGGCGGTACCTCGGCGGCAGCTCGCGCAGGTGCTCTCGCTGCACCACGTGCGTGTCCTCAGCCCCGGCCTCTGACGGCTGCAGTAGGGGGCATGGATGCCTGATTGTCCCGAGTAGCACGTGTCCTCACCATCTGTGAGAGAATAGAAGACAGAGGTTTAGAATTGATGTCAAAATATTGCACGAGCAGGAAATCAATGAAGTGAAGATTTTTTCTAAACAGTTACATAGCCTCTCGCAGATAAGTACAGATGTCTCCGTACCGATCAGCGAGACTCTAATAAACCGGCATATGCTCTGTGACTCCTATGAACCTAGAGCTCTGATACCAACTTGTCACGACCCCAGTTCGCCCTCCGTGAACATGTCATGATGGAACCTAGTCCCTATAATTAGGTAAGCCTAATAGTGCGGAAAAACAACATAACTTGCGGAATAATTAAGTGAAAACTGAACAATCTAAAAGAAAGACTGTATATAAATGTTGTTCGGCATATACAACTCAAAAATAATGCAGAAAGTTTACAATATCACCCCAAAACCTGGAAACTCACGGGAAACACAGGCTAACAGAAATGTAATACATTGCTCTAACTCCAAAATGTCTAAACAAATGTAAGGAAGGAAAAGCTTTCCAGAAAATCTGGAATAAGATATAGACTACTGGTCTGCGGACGCGGCAGATGTACCTCGAAGTCTCTGCTGGATCTCTCAACCTCGGGGATAGTGCGCCAGGGTGGAGGTACCTGGATCTGCACATGAAAAACATGCACAGAAGGGGCATGAGTACCCCACAGCAGTACTCAGTAAGTGCCAAGCCTAACCTCGGTCGGGTAGTGACGAGGAAGGTCAAGGCCCTACTGAGGTTAAACAATATAATAGGAATTTATAGTATGAAACCAGACAGTAATAATGAGTACAACAGTGAAATAAGATAGGTCAACAAGGCAATAACAAAACACAAGAATAGACTAAACACGGAATATGAACAACTCAATAACAATGGTAACAATGAGGATCTCCCAGGATACCGTCCTGTAGTCCTTTTCTCGAGATTCTAGTGGATCTCCCGGGATACCGTCCCGTAGTCCATCATATGTATATCCGATGGATCTCCCAGGATACCGTCCCGTAGTCCATCATATGTGCAGGGGGGATCTCCCGGGATACCGTCCTGTAGTCCCAAAGTAAATATGCAGGGGGATCTCCCGGGATACCGTCCCGTAATCCCAAAGTAAATATGAAGGGGGATCTCCCGGGATACCGTCCCGTATTCCCAAAGTAAATATACAGGGGGATATCCCGGGATACCGTCCCGTAGTCCCAAAGTAAATATGCAGGCACAACAAGAAGATATTCAGAAATAGAGTGCAAAATACAAGGAAACAAGTAGTTCTAGCCCAACATGCTTCACGTAGTACAATTAAAGAAACTTAAGCAATTAGGCAATTTAGGGCAACTAGGCATGCTTTTCTAAGCTAACATAGACTATAATTGCAAATCGAATAAAACAGGTAAGAAAGAAACTCAGTCTAAATATTTAAAGTAAAATCGGATTTTTTTCAGAAATTAGCACAAGTACGTGCTCGTCACCTCACGTACAAGGCATTCAATTACCAAATATCACATCCTAAGGGGAAGGGTCCTTCACACAAGGTTAGACAATCACGTACAAGGCATTCAATTTCCTATGGTTTTTACCCATTTTTTGATAATTAAACCAACGAAATAACGGGGATTAATGGTCTAACAAGGAATTAGGATTAGAAAACGTTACCTATGATCCTTCTCTTCAAGACCCACTAAAAATCGCCAATTCCCGAGCTCATAGCTTATGAAATAAACCCTCGGATTTTTGAAATAAACACACAGGGATCTCGCACTTGCGGTCCCGATCACCGCACTTGCGGAAAAATCACCGCAGGTGCGAAATTCACTTAAGTCCAATGGGGCCGCACCTACGGTCGTTTGGTCGCCCCTGCGGAACTCAGGTCGCATCTGTGACCACTGGCCAAATCCCACGCCATCGCACCTGCGATCAATCCTTTCACGCCTCTGAGTCTGCACCTGTGGGAAAACCTTCGCAGGTGCAAAAACACCAGAAGAGGTCTGGTTCAGTCATTTGATAAGTCCCAATTTCTCCCGTTAAGAATACGAAACAACCCCGAGGCCCCGGGACCTCAACCAAAACCACCAACCGACCCTAATACCTTATTCGAACTAGGTCGAGCCTTCAAAACACGTCTCATAACATCAAAATCATCGATTATTCATAGGTTAAAGCCTAGAAACTTAGGAAAATTCTAGAATTCACACCCGACACCGAAACACGTCTAAACTCATCCGAATGATCTCAAATTTTGCACACACATCCCGATTGACATGATGGAACTATTGTAACTTCCGGAATTCCATTTCGACCCTCGGATCGAAAACTCTCTATCGGACTGGGAACTTCAAAAATTCTGCATTTTAAGCCTAAATGAGCTACGAACTTCCAAAATGCATTCTGAACACGCTCCCAACCCCAAAATTACCTAATGGAGCTAACATAACCATCGAATTTCCATTACGAGGCCGTCTTCACACTGCTCCGACTACGGGAAAATTTCCAACACCTAAGCTCTCATTTAGGGACTAAGTGTCCCAAAACTCTCTGAAACTCAAAACCGAACGTCCAGGCAATTCAATTTAGCAGAAATAGACTGGGGGAAATAGTTAATTGGGGATCGGGGCATTAATTCTTAAGGACCGGTCGGGTCATCACAAGACTCTACCAAGTTTTTCCGTGAGTTGTGAGACCTAATCAACCTGGTGCTCTGATACAAACTTGTCAAGACCCGAAATCCCACCTTCAAGCCGTGATGGCACCTAAAGTTGCACCCGCTAGGCAAGCCAACATGTTAACTGAATATACTAATTAACAAGTTAAAGCAATAAACACTGAATAGATAATCGAGATAAAGTGCGGAAGCATTTAACAACTAAATAACAATAGCCAATAACGAAGAAATCCCTTTAAGTACAAAAACCCAGAAATGGAGTCACAACCTCACGAACCAATCTGAGATTTAGCTAAAAACAACAGTTTGAAATAAAATGATATATCTGTCTGGAAACACATAGATGACAGAATGAAAGATAGACAGTGACGCCGAGACCCACGAACGCCTGCGGAACTACCTCGGTGTCATCTGGAATGGACTGAAGGACTCTCCCCCTAACGATGTCCACTGAGTCCGGTTGCGTAATCTGCACAACATAAAGAAGTGCAGGTGTAGCATCGGCGAAGTAGTGATGAGGCTAGGACACGACCACAAATTGTACCTGTGCAGTTCTATAGTATAGCAGAAAATAAACAAGAAATACAGTTACGGGGAAGAACATGCTAGGGATAAAAGGGGAAACAATTGCTAACACAGTAGAATCAAGTACTAACGGAAATGTAGAAGTAAAACAGGAAATAACAACTCGAAACAAGTAAAATAGACAGGAGAAGGCACGACATGTCCCCTCGTGCATAGCCTCAAAATCACACGACACGGAATGTCCCCTCGTGCATAAATAATAATGACTCGGCACGGAATGTCCCCTCGTGCATAAATAATAATCACTCGGCACAGAATGTCTCCTCGTGCATAAATAATAATCACTCGACACGGAATCTCCCTTTGTGCATAAATAATAATCACTCGGCACGGAATGTCCCCTCGTGCATAAATAATAATCACTCGGCACGGAATATCCCCTCGTGGATAAATAATAATCACTAGGCACGGAATGTCCCCTCGTGCATAAATAAATATAAAAGCAACAATTGATATGAAAGATTGACAATACGACATTTCAAGTGTACAGAAATAATCAACAAAATTTTATTGTCCCGGCAAGGGACTCAGCTATAACCAGTCTCACTCAAAATTATAATGACAATAGTAAAACCCTTGACCGAGCACATAATCAATAACTTTCTACGTCATCAAAATAACCTCAAGATACCACTTCCAAGGTTCCTAATAATTCACGGCACATAGAATATCAAAGAACATTAAATAACTCATCAAAATTCGACTCACGGGCATGCTTGACCACAACATATATGTACCCGTCACTTCACCTATATGTTGGACATGAATTACACATATCAAATAAGACTCTATACCTATTTCCTCAAGCTAAGGTTAGGCCAAACACTTACCTCGGCTCCAAAAATGCAAGTCTAGCCTCAATCACGGCCTTTCCTCTTGGATCCGACTCCAAAACGATAATATCTAGACATAATTGACTTAATAACATCAATAATTATTCAATAACTCAGTCCCAAAGCCTAATATACATTTCCCATAATTCTTCCAAAAATACCAAAATTCGACCCCGGGCCCGCTTGGTCCAAACTCGAGGTTCGGACCAAAACCCGATAACCCATTCCCCCATGAAACTGAATATACAATTTATTTTGAAATCCGACCCCAAAATGAGGTTGATTTCCCAAAATTTCCAAAAGCCCTAACTCTACCAAAAAACCCCAAATTTCTACCTTTGATTTCATGTTTCTAGACCTAGTTACTAGTGATTGATGAAGGAAAATGGAAGAAATTAGAGTTAAGAACACTTACCTATGAAGCTATGGTGGAATGGTGTTGGTCGAAATCCCAATACACACGCAAGTGTACATGGTCGACAAGTAATATAGGAATTGAAGTCCAGATATCGTACCCACA